>JZKD02S0136308.1:235739-262312 GCA_000966675.3 Picea glauca
TGAAAATATATCATAACTCATACCATTACCCATCAAACAAACTTGGGTCCATTACCCAAACCTGGGGTCTCCAACTTCTCATGGCCATAACTCTCTCACCGTGAGGAATTATGTGGCGTTCCACATACCACTGGAAATGAAATGACAAGCACTATCCATCTACAATATTTTCCCTAACAAAATCACTTTCCTTCATCTCATTATTCCACAATTAAGCATGGGTTCTCTTACTCCACAAAGCGTCTTCTCGTGAAGGCTTTTACCATAAGGGGACCACTTTGGAGTTCATCCATATTTAATTCTTATCAACAATGAAAAAACAATAATGAGTCATATTTACATCAAAAAATATTGGTTCCATTACCCAAACCTTTTTGCTATGGGTCTTTCTTCAAGGGTTGACATCAATGACAATCAACCTTAATCAACAACATGTGCATTTGAAATACGCTTTATGGGAAAATCGGATAGGCACAAAGAAATCTATCGAAACTTCTCCTTTCCATATGGTGTACGAGACCAACGTGGTATTACCCATAAACCTGGCACTTCCCATAATGAAATTGTGGCAAGATGAGAAAGAAGAACCAAATCATGTCACAAGAAGGATAAATCAGTTGATCGAAGTACAACAACAAAGGGTCGAAGTGGACGAAAAGTTGCAAAAATACCAAGACGACATGAAAACGTTATTCGACCATAAGGAAAAATATAGAGAGTTTCTCCCTGGCGATTTGGTCTTGAAATGGGATGCTAGAAAGGAAGATTTGGTGAAACACGATAAATTCGATCATATATGGTATGGACCATTCAAAGTCGTAGCTCCCGAAGGAAAAAAATCCTTTCTATTAGAAAATCTGGATGGTAAAATCTTCAACGCCCCTGTCAACGAGCATTATTTAAAACACTTTATGAAATAATTGGTTCCGCAAAAAATTTCCATTGTATATATTGGTTTGTGATTTCTATCTATTTCATAATTTCTCTTTGGTAAGTTTACTTTCACCTCTAATTAATTAGGTCAGTGATTTTTATAGAAATAGAGATACGAATTTTTCAATACATTCAGCTCTTTTAAAAAGCACTCTTCGTGTGCACAGGATTCCAGCTACAATCCACACGAGCAAAATGAGCAAACAGAAAGTCATATATTGGAGACTAAATTTGTTGAAAACATGTGATAGAAAATTTTTTCCTTTATTTTAAAAGAAAATGAAATGGTAAGGAAAAGGTACAAAATCCTAAGAAATTTTCTTTTCTTTTAACAAAGGTCTCTAAAGCATCATAATAATCTCATAAATATGATGTTTTCGCTTGATTGGTGATTAAAAGAGTGACTCCTTACTTTGGGCCCTAAAATTTTCACCTAGACAACGATAGGAGGTAATTAAAGTAAGCAGAGAAAGTAAAGTGTCTCCGAAAAAAGGTCCCAAAGGTCGGTTTTAGTCTATAATCCCTGTGTTTTGAATCCTAGATCTCTCTCCGTCATCTTTTTTTTGTCCGCAGACATACCTTCTTAAAAAACCAATCTTATTTATGGGTTCTATACATAGGGAGAAGAGATTACGTTTTAGCTTTGGAAGCTGTAAAACAGATTTTAGAAAGTAAGCCAATCTTCACAACTCCTCAGTCTCTTACTAAAAAAAACTATGTGTAGGTTGATCCTGACTCTTCTAGGTTTTTCAACAGTTTCGAAGGATTGAGGCTTGCTCGAAAGAAGGCCCCTAGAAGTAATCTTGCCCTTTTTCCTTGCGGGCTAAGGTGTTTTGAAAGTAAAAGGAAGGTTGGTACTGAGTAATCAAAGTAAGTTGACAGACCTCCAATAAAAATATTACACAGATATCATCCCTCATACAAAATGATTGCCCCCACTTCGTGTCCTAAAAAGTAAATTATAAGACAGATGGTGAAAGGAAAGTCATATTTAATTGCCCCATCTAGTCCAAAGAGACAATGAAAGGAAATTCAGAAATGATTTCCCTCGTCTCAACATTTAAATGCATAAATATATTTCGAAGTGGTGAAAGGAAATTCAACAAAAAGGGCCAAATAACTTCACTGGGGTACTGAACAGGCTCACTGGAAGTGAAGCAATATCTAAGATATCTATAAGGCCATTATACATGAATCTAAATCTACTCTGGTAATCAACTTTCTCGAAACCGGATCTACATCCTAAGTTCAGACATGGCTCCCCAATTAAAAACATGTAATAAACTTCGTTTGATGCAAACCAAAAGCCACAAGATCTGTTGGATTTCCTAGGACTATTTTGATTGTCTTAATTCAGACCTAAATTCAGTAACAAGAAAGAGAAATTCATGAAAGAGACTGCAGCTTAGTTTGAAATGCATTTGAGTATTGAAAATCTTTTCAGAAGTAAAAGACAAAATCTCTTCTTCCCTCTGTATCCCCTTTCTTTAAGCAAGTTTCGCAGAAGTAAAACCAATGACTCCATTTACCCAATACAGACACGTGGTCTACTGTTCATCCTGTCTCGCAGGAAGATGGGATCCCTAGTTGGAGCCTATGTTGGAGCCGCCTTTCTCAACTGGTTTAAATATAATTCTTAAAATCAAAGGTTCGACTTTAAGTTGGCTTTTACTTCATGACCTTTTATCCATTAAAAGTCTCAGTAGTACTGATATGCGAATTGATGATGAACATCGTACTCCTAAGCCATTTCCTTTTTACTGTTAAACGAGATTTTTCACTTTTATATAACTCGAAATATCATGCTTCCGGAGTTACAAGTCACACGGTTTCCAAGCCCCAATGCACGAAGTCACGAAACAACCTTGAAATCTTACCCAGGTTAGCACCGAGAGTAAAGTTCCTTAAACCTTAGTTAAGTTCTATCAGGATTTCACAACTCAGTGATCGCTCTTCCAAGAAACTTTACCTTCATAGCCCCGTGTAGCGAAGTCACAATATCAATTAAACACCATTGGGGTTTCGCGACTCGGCATTCACTCTTCCGAGAAACTTTACCTTTGTAGCCCCGAGTAGCAAAGTCGTGATATCAATTAAACACCGTCAAGGTTTTGTGACTCGACATTCTCTCTTCCAAGAAACATTACCTTCATAGCTCCTAGTAGCAAAGTCACGATATCAATAAAACATTGATTAATTAAACACTTAATCCGGATTACATTTTTGCTTAACTAGATCACGTCATTGTGATCTCGGGTTTTAGGGGCTCGAAGGATATGAGTGAAATCTCCCGATACGGCGAACGTTGAATGGGTGATTAAAGTTTAAAGAAATTATAATTAAAGAAGCTAAGCTAGATTAATCAGTGCATTAATACAAATTTTAACACGCACAGTCTACGGGTTACATTTAAATATTTTTGCACCAACTCGTGTCACGACCCATCAAAATTTATAGAATTTATTTGAAGTGACAGGTGAAGATATTTTTTTTTATTGCTAAATCTTTCTCAAAGAATGATTCGATCGTTCTGTTCGTAAGGACGCGGGGGTTTTTAATGGTCGAGATATATAATTAGTTCTCTCATTATTTTGAATTCCTTTTCTATCCTGTGCAAAGAAGCTTTTTTCACCAGGATAATTTATGTATGTATACACATTTTTATTGCAGGAGAGCTAAGTCAGAGTCCTCTATCATGGCCCCATGAAAAGCTTCCAAGGTGATTGTTGAGAGTTCAGGACAAGGCTTAGATATTGTTTCTGATACTTCACCTTGAAGTATTGTTTCTGTCAGGAGTTGGTCATACATCTCTGAGGTTCTCCAGTCCAAATTGGTGAATTGTTCAGATGATTCTAGTGATAATGAGAAGGACGATTTGGCCACCAAATAAAAAATCATCATTCAATTAGAGATGCATAAGATAGTGGCCAGGCCATGACTCCTTCCATATTATGATATGATCCGATGGGCATTAGATCATGTGGATATCCCGACCAGAACCATTATCAACGACCAGAAGGTGACCATTGGGACTTTCAGACCAGAACATTTGCAGGTGATGTACTAATTGTCACCCACACCAAACTTCTCACACAACGCCGAGTTTTTGGAAGGTTTTAAGCAAAAAGAATGCGAGAAATACGACAGAAGTCTGTCTGCTCTGATCAAAGATTGGGTCTTGCACCCCACAAAGTTTAGGGCGTATGGTAATGGAGTTTATTCAATCTCTTCCCTGGAACCGCAATTCAAATATGTAGCAATGATGACATGTAGGTTGTACGGGAAGGAAGACACCACACATGTTTTCCTCACATGGGTGCCTTTGAATCATATAGTCACTGAAGGATGTTCTTTCGACTGGGCCAAATTGTTATCTGATAGTTTAACCAACCGGATTACTGAATACCAGATGCAGAAGGTGAGTGGGAAGGCCACTTCATTTTCTATGTCTACTTATATCATGGATGTTGTTTGTTTCATGACACCTTTCCCTTTAATAAGATGGAGCTGGACTCCATATTAGGCTGACCCTATCCATGTCTACCACTCGAAACTCTGGGAAGATAAGACTACAGAGTTCATATACGAAATTTTCAATTGGGTAATGGTACCAATACATATCTACATCTTCGGCAACCCACTGCTCAGGATTTTAGATAGCATTGCAATCAACTTGAGCATTGTGGCTGACTGGTACGTCGAGGCAGAATTTTCATACATTAGGGTTTTTGGCACCTCTGTTCCTCCCTATGCTCTGCCATTATTCATATCAGATAGGTTGGTTTGTCGCGAAATCGCTAGTCAAACTATGATTGGTCGCTGCCCTTCCCTGTAAAGAGCTTAAAGGATTTTCAAAGAAGGTATGGACGTCATTCCCCATTCATTTGAATACTTATTCTTTATTACATTTTGGACATGCAAAAGCCGAGGCAATGGCTTTGGAGGATATTAAATTGGTCCACATTAAGTTCAAGAAGCACGACCCACACAGGATCATGGGAAATCACATGGTGAGTTGTGGCCTTAAAAGGTATGAACATGAGAATTCGCTTCATGATGACGTCTTCCGAGGAGCAATATCCTATGCTAAGGTTCTCAGTCGAATTCAAACTCTGTCTCCCAAGGAGAGGATTTATTTCTTCAAATTTCAGGAACATCGGTGGAGCTGCCTTCCCCCAGTCTTATAGGGTAAGAACTCGTTGACTGTAGATGTACAGAAAACGGAGGCCAAGGGCTCCAAATATTCAGGACCTGACCAAGAGGAAAACCAGGAAAATAAGAAACAAACCGAAGGCCCAAAACAAGAAGCCAAAACCTCCAACCCTTCAAGCAAGCCATCCTCAGTTGTTACCCTGGGGAAATCATCCAAGCAGATCGGCAACCCCATCATTTTTGTTACCCCCATACAGTCCACAAAGGGGATCCCAGATGCAGGTTGGATTTTCGATGAGGAACTAATGCCTATAACTGTGGAAGAGTTGCCTCCGAATGAATTTTTCTTCGATAAGAAGAGAAAGGCCGTTGTGAGACAAGAACTTCATCAAGAAGCAGGCAAGGTAACCAAGAAATTTAAAATCCTTGCTGATGGTAGAACCGTGAAGAAGAAAGAATTTGCAACTCAGATAGCAGGGACATTGGGGGCTTTTGCTACAACCAACCAATATTCTATCGAGGACCTAAAAGACCAGTTGAAGTGGAAAAATCGCTTGATCAAAACTTTGGAGGCCAAACTTGCTACAGCAGAGGCAGCTGCCAGAGATCAGGCGATTACAGGTATAGAGTAAGCTAGAGTAGTTGATCAAAAGGAAATTGAGCGGCTCAAAACCAATCTTGAACAAACACAGCAGGTGGCCCAAACCAGCCAATCATAGTAAAGCCAACAAAAAGAATTGATAGAGTAGCTACAGGCCAAATTAAACTTCTCTGAAAGCCATATGATAGATATCGAGATATTCTAATCCCAAGCCATAGAAATCCAAAAAAAAGTGTCGGCAGCTCAGCAAGATTTACTTGCTAAGGTGGAAACTATTCAAAACCACTGCCAACTCATTGATCAAGTACTGGAAAATGTTTCCTTTAGAGAAAAAGAAGCTGGGGCGGCTCGGGTCATTTTCCAAGAGGCTATTATAGCCATGAAAAAGAAGGAAATGGGCAGTAGTTCCAGGCTTTCCATCCCAGAGCAGACCCGTGGTAACATCTTGCTGAAGACATGGGAGCTTAACCTATTAGAAGGCAAACAACGAGCTAAAGAGGTAATAAACTCTTGTGAAGAAACTTTTGGCTTCATAGATGGGAGTTTGTTGGATCTAAATAGTGAAAACAACACTGAGACATTGGGTCAGATTAATATAGCCAAACACTTGCTCAATATCAAGGAGAATGAGGAAAGAGAGTTGGCTGAAATATCACAGATAACCTAGACGGATATAATCCAAATAGATAAATGGCTAATAAAACCAAGTGTACATTTATGTTCTATCAGTGCCAAAGACCGACAGGTAGAAGGAAAGTTTCCATAATTAGTGGAGGATTATTACACTTTTGAGGCAAATAATCAAACAGAACCTTCCAAGTTGATAGTCCAGTTGGTGGAGACGTGTGTCACTTGCACTGATCATGCGAAGGGGCAGGTTTCCGGTACCAAATAATGACATTTGTCTGCCTGTTCAATTTTTAGAACCAAAAATTCAAAGGAAGGAAGTTGCTCCATTTGCCCGAAAGAGGACAAAGACAAAGAATTGAAATGCAAAAGTCTCCTTTTTGTAACCGAAAAAATTCCTGGAACGATTGAGATTCTAGCGTATAGAAATTTGTATAAATATGCATTTTGAAGAAAGATAAGAGGTTGGACCTTTTTGGTCGATTGAAATAGAGATTATCTCCTCTTGAAATTTAATACGAAGCAATCTGAAGACTCCCGATTCTATCAAGACTATGTTATGAGTTTGTTTCCTCTATGATTTCATATTCAATTTCATTTCGCATATATATATCTGATGAATGTTTTTACTACAATTTAGTAAAACCTTTACTGTGGTGATCAATTTTTAGTCATCTATATCGTTTACAGTTTTTCCTTTGTATCAGCTATTGGCAGGTGAAAGACCTCTGAACCCTTTAGATTGTCATATTTTATGCTTCGTCAGATATCTTCTTATCTTATTTTCTTCTTATGTTTACAGGGTGAGATTCTCCCTTGATTGGAGCCTCGCATTATAGATTGCTTAATGTTTTTCTCACATTTCACACACCATTTATTTAAAATATAACTCAGTTACGGAAAAAGGCCTTTGGTTTGCATTTTATCTTTATTATTGGATTCATATTTCTCTTTTATACGATCAAATTGATACAGCATTAAAAACTTCGAACTCTCTTTTAATTTTTTTTGTTCCTCTATGATTGTCCCCATTGTAAGACAACCTAATATTGAACCTGGCTTATCGGACCAAACCCATATCACTTTAAACCTTTTCAATACTATACTTAAAATAGCCACCACCCAGGTAGAACTTGAACATTCATGGGCCGCGATTGAATGGGATATAAACATCCAAGAAAAATTGGGAGTGAGACAATGACAACCTGGAAATCAGCCTTAGCTTCCTTTCCGGAAGGTTGAGTCTTCTCCCTTTTTTATCATTTACTCACTTTCGTATGCCTAGACACTGTACTTTCTAAGCCTTAAGTACAGACTCAGGAACAACATACTTAGTCAATATTCTCATGGATCCGCGGTTTATTTGTCAGAAACCATGCTTTGAGTCTTTTGTATTTCGAGCATAGGTATGCCTTCCTCGGGTATGAAACATATATTAAAACTATTTGATGGTTGTTTCCAGCTTCTGCTAGGTTCTCCCACTCCAACACCCTTGCATTGAAGAATTGTAAACTGTTTCGACCATCGGTTTCTCTTATGACCTCACACTTTAGGGGGCATCTATTACAAATCAAAATTCCACACTTAAGTATCTCACCCTAAGTGTCGCAAGTGTCGTATGCACCTTGGTAAGTGTCGCAAGTGTATCCAATTTTAGTATGCACCTTACTAAGTGTCACATACACTTTTATATCTGTTTCTATGTGTTTTAACCCCTTGAAACCATCAAAGAACATTTTCTATGATCCCTAAGTCATATTGGAGGAAGAAACCCATCATTTCAAGGCCAGAAACACACTTTTTACTTGAAAACCCGACAATTTTTGGGTATTTTTGAAGGGTAGCACCCCCCTAGCCATGTTGGGGGAGTGATAGCCCATAGGGTGGCTTCCCATTTACCTTATTTAGGGAGGAATGATCTAGGATAAACTCTATGTCTCTAACTATATGGGAGCATTTCTTTTGGTTAGAAGAAAATTTGGAGAATCCCTCCTCTTTCTAAGGGCCATCTCTTGCAGATGAGGTTGGTTTGTATCGAATGCTATCCATGGAAATATTCTAGGATCATATCCTAACTGAAAGGAGTCATATCCTTAAATAATCCCCAAATATACTCATGGTTTTTGTGCCTCTCAATCCTATATATTGAGGGCTTTCCAAGGTGAAAAACACACAGAAAAAGATATCAAACTTATGATCTTAGGATCCATGCAAGGGTCTGGAAGAGGAGAGCTTGGAGGAGTTGTAGTTGACATCATTCATGTTCTGTAAGTTTTATTGGTTCTCATTTAATATACTTGGCCTATTTCCTTCAAGTGTATGTTTTCATGTGCTTTTCTATGTTTGAATTAATTTACATAGATGAATTTTATTTGTCTAATCCATTAGAGTAGGAGATAGTCATTTGTTTCTCGTTGTTCGTTACAGGTATTTATTTTCACCGAGAGTAAAGATCCTACTCATGGATTGGAGAGGCTAGGAAAAATGTCATAAATGATTTTCATCATACTTCCCATCCTTCTCTCTTTTTCAATGGACAAAATTAATTTATAGGAATGGTAGTGTCCAAATGTAATTTTTTTTCTTGGTATAGGGGTCCATAATCCAAGGGAAAGTTCACCTATCTGTAGGGGAATATTTCCGTAACAGTGTTAAATCTGCCAGACTTTGAGAAATATTTTAAAGTTTAGATGGACACCTTATACTTTTCCAAAGGAGGATTTTTGATGCAGGATGGGAACCCTCTGGCTTCTATAGAAGGAAGTTGTAGGATCACAAACATAGGTATCTAGTCCATGAGAAGGAAATGAATGTTTTTGTGCACTATATACAAGTATGGAGGCACTACATGCTAGGTAGGCCTTTCGTGGTCAATATATATAATGTTGCAATGAGTTACTTTGAAACACAACCCAAGATTTTCCCCAATAAGGCGCATTGGAAGGAATTCTTGGCTGAATTTGACATGACCATCAAGTATAGGCTAAAAAAACTAAGTGTTGTTGCTAATGCCTTGAGTATCAAGGATCAACTTTCCACACTTGAGGAAGAATAATGACCTACTATGATGGATGGGAGTCATATTCATATGTTGGTAGAGTTACGAAAAAATATTAAGGAAGGACTACAGGTTGATCCAACAGTGAAAAGAATTATGAAGCAGGTAGAGGAGGGGGAAAAAGGAGGTTATTTCTTCATGATGGGCTCTTGTACTTTGGTGGATTCCTCTACATTCATAAGTTAAGTCATATCTGCAAGGATGTCTTGAAGAAATTCCATAACTCACCTTGGGCTGACCACCCAAGGAAACATAGAACACCAGAATTATTAGAGACAGGGTACTTCTGGGAGCGTATGAAGCGAGACATAGAAGAATATTTCCATACTTGTCTTTCTTGTCAACAAGGAAAGGCTAACACCATGATTCAAAAAGGTCTATTACAACCTTTACTGACTCCAGAGAAAACATAGGAAAGTGTTTCAATGGACTTCATCACCCTATTGTTGGTAGTGCAGGGGTACAATGAAATCATGGTCATGGTGGATCATTTTTCCAAGTATGCGGTTTTCATTCCAATGAAGATGAAATGTGGGGCATAAGAGGTGGAAAAATGGTTTTCAAGCATGTAGTGAATTATTGCGGTCATCTGTTGAGTATCATTTTAGACAGGGATATGAGGTTCACTGGGAAGTTTTCGAAAACATTGTTCAAGCTTGTCGAAATGAAGTTGTTGATGATCTACATTTTCCATCCACAGATAGATGGAAAGATGGAATGAATCAATGGGATTTTTGAGGAATACTTGCAATAATGTGTGAGGACAGATCAATCAAACTGGATAGATCTACTAGATGTGATGCAACACCCCTACCTCAGTAGGGTCTACTTGACCTCCCGGTTTTTGGATCTTTCTTTATCCATAAGTTGAAATGGCTCTTTGATTCCCTGCTGAAATCCTATGACTAAATCCATAGGTCCTTGTCCGAACCCCGCCTACATGAACTAGCACTAGGCACAAGCTCTTCTCTCATGTGACCATGACACTGTGTCCATGGCCTACACCAAAAGGTGTTTCATGAGTCACGACCTCAGGAATATTGATCTGATACAAACCTAACACTCCAACTTTTGAAACCCTGAAATTTGACTAAGGGCCTAGCAAGCACTACCCTTCTCTCTTATGTCCACGCCATGACCTTCCACTAGGGACTGGGTCCCATCTCCCAAATATTTCGGGACTTCATGATTCGGAGAATCAGTGAACAACTCTCCCTTCACTTCCAAATATCTGATCCCCGAAGATTCGATCACTCCAAATCTACAGTCCAGATCCTCCACTAACCAATGAATCCAATTAAATCGACGACTCACCTTTTGCGACTTTGGGAAAGTCGTCACCTCTATTTTCCCGATGTCTGAAACCTCAAAACCCTTAGGTGTCAGATAAACGACCCCTACCTCTCCTGAGATTTTGAAAGATGAATGAATCTCAGCTTTATCCTCCTCTCAACTCTGCTTGATCCGATGACTCTCGGAAAATTGGTGCTTCTCCCTCTAGGATTTCCACCATCTGTTCAAGCTATCAAGACTCCTCGCTAAATAACTTGGCATTCTTCCTCCTGAGCCTAGTTTTTTGTGAGGCAACTTAGACCCTCGTCCTTCTTGAGAACTCCTCGAAGTCTCTATACCTCCTAATCTTGGTTATTCACTGCAAACTCAAGGATTCTAAGGGATTCCTGCATGCACTCCTTGTGGCTCTCATGATAGTATATAATTATCTGATATCTTCCAACTCTTCACTCTCCTTGCGATAGAAGTTCTGCAACCACTCACTTGGTTGGAAAAGTCTTAGACTTAAATATGTCATGCGCACACCTTCCACAGCTCTATGCAATACTTGCACTACTGATGGTATGAGAACAACTCTGTCTCTCCTAAGCTTCTCTGAGGTAAAACTCAGAACCTCGTCAACGCACTCCTTGCGGACCTTCACTGAACTCCTTGCAGGAATTATCAAGAAGAGAAACAATTGAAACTCATACTCTCCCTCTCACAAACTTCATACATTCAACATGAAATCATACACATAAAATCATTGATACAAATGAATAATAGAGCATATAAGAAAACTATAAACATACCATTCAATAGATGCAAACAGTATCCATAACAACACCATGAATTTGAGTCAAAGAATTATTATTTTAACTCAAGTTCTTATGTACATGGGTTCTATAGCAACAACTATCTTCTTGTACAACTTCTACAACTTATCTACTCTTCTATGCTCTCCTGCTCTCTCTTTCTCTATTGATTCTAACAACTACTTTGAGAATAATGATACAATACAATATATACGAGGGGATTTCTCGAGTTTTCCCTCCTACTACTCAAGCTTATCTAATCGAATTAAAGACTACATCTACTTTACATTCATTACATTAATTGTCTACAACCGTCAGATGAGAGCAATGCTCAAGATCTGCGTTACAATTCCCAAACCATAAAAGAAAATATATATTTTCCAGATATTACATAAATGCTTCATCTTTTCAAATTCAAATCATCCTCAAAACGTGCGCTAGTGCATATCCAGCTGTCCTCCACTTTTGTGCTTGCGTACGATGCTCCTGCATCATACTCCTCTGGCTGAAAAATTCATGGACTCTTGTCCATGAGCTCCTGCATCATCTATCCATATTTATGGATATCTGCTTCACTTTCCCAACTGGCATCCTCATTCAAGTGTCCTTTCCAATTTACAAAATACTCAAAATATGTTTTTCTCTAGGTTTTCTTGCTAACTCTTTGATCAATGATTTTTTCCATCTGCGGATTTTCAGCTACAGGCATCTTCTTAACCCACTGGAATTATTTTTGATTCTCAGCCCCATCTATTTCATCTTCTCTGTAAGTGTAAATATATGCTATGTTGAATATGGGTGATATGCCCACATCATCAGGCAATTCTATCTCATAATCATTTGCCTCAAATTTTCTCAAAATCTTACACAACCCCATCTTTTTAATCTTCAACTTATTATATGTTCCCCTTGGGAACCTTTCCTTCCTTAGATGTGATAAGACTAGATCTCCCACTTTGAAATGAAGCTCTCTCCTGTGCTAATATTCGCTACGCTTGTATTCTTGGTTGGAATTCTACAACCACTCTTTAATCTTACTATGGAGCTCTTGCATCTCTATTGAAAAATCTTCCGCTCTAGCAATCTTGAACTCATTCTGCTCTAATTATCTCAACTCATATACTCCCCTTGGATGCATTCCACACATTATCTGGAATGGGATATGTCCTGTACTTCTATTAGGTGAGTCATTATATGAAAATTCCTCTTGCGACAGAATCTGATCCCACTGACTGTGATGTTTAGCTACTAAATTCCTCAATAAGTATCCCAAACTTCGATTTACTACCTCAGTCTGTCCATCTGTCTGAGGGTGATATGCTGAGCTAAAAGATAGATTTGTCCCCATCTTTTTCCATAGTATCCTCCATAAATGACCAACAAATTTGGTATCTCGATCCAAAACAATACTCTTGGGTAAACCATGAAGTCGAATAACTTCTTTGAAAAATAGATTTGCAATAAAATGTGCCATTTTTTAGAATTTTTTGACTACCATGAATAATAATGGAATCACAACCTCTCTGTGTCCTTGGAATTCCTAACACAAAATCCATTCTTACCGCATCCCATGACCTCTCTAGTACTGTTAATGGTTTATACAATCCTGTATTTTGTCTTTTCCCCTTTGTGTGTTGTTAAATTCTACATCTGTTCACAAATTTCTTGACATATGTCCTCATCCCTGGCCAATAATACAAATTGTTCAGTTGTGCAAATGTCTTTTCATGGCCGAAATGTCCAGCGAATCCTCCACTATGTTTTTCCTTTAAAAGGTTTTATCTCATAAAACTCTTCGGAACACACAACTAATTTCCTTTGAATAACAGTCCATCCTAGATCAAGTATTCAATCCATTGGCTTCTGTCTCTCAGAACAAGATTCTCACATGCTTCATAAGCGTCCCTGAAATCCGAATCACCTCTATACATCTCCTTAAAGCTATCAAAATCTAAGGTCTTCACATGAAAATGTTTCAGAATCAAACATTTACTGCTCAATGCATCAACAACCTTGTTAGCATTTATGGAAATGTGCTTTATAACAAAAGTAAATTTCTGCATAAATTCAACCCATTTTGCATGCTTCTGGTTTAGTTTTTCCTATCTTGTTATAAACTGTAAGGCATGATTGTCTCTATACAAAACAAACTCTTTCAGAACCAAGTAGTGTCTCCATTTCTTCAACGCTTGTATGACTGCATAAAACTCTTTATCATACGTGGAATAATTTCTCTTGGCATCATTCAGCATCTCACTGAAGTATGCAACTGGTCTATTGTCTTGAATTAACACTACTCCAATCGCAAATCCACTTCCATCACATCTCACTTGAAATGTCTTACCGAAATCTGGCAAAACCAGAACTGGTTGTCAAATTATCTTCTCCTTTAATAATTTGAAATTTTTTTCTGCTTCCTCTATCCAATGAAAATATTTATGTCTTTTACTGATTGTGTCCATAATTGGTGCACAAATTCCACCAAACTTTCTGATGAAATTCTAGTAAAAACTGGCTAGTCCATGTAATCTTCTGACTTCAAAGATATTCTTTGGCGATGGCCAATATTTTATTTCTTTTACCTTTTCGGAATCCATATTCAACTCATTCAAAGAGATCAAAAAAACCAAATAAATGAGTTATGTCTTCATGAAAGACGAATTCTTCAAATTTATGAGAAACTTCTCTTGCTACAACATCCGCATTACTAGAGTTAAATGTCTCAAGTGTTCCTCCTCAGTCTTACTAAAGATCAATATATCATCAAGATACACAATTACAAACTTTCCAATGAAATCTTTCAATACTTTGTTCATCAATCTCATAAAATGACTTGGTGCATTCGTCAAGCCAAACAACATGACAAGCCATTCATGCAGTCCTTCATTTGTCTTGAATGTTGTCTTCCATTCATCACCTTCCCTCATTCTAATCTGGTGATATCCACTTTTCAAATCAATTTTTGAAAAAAACTTTGCCCCACTCAAGCAATCCATCAAGTCATCCATCCTGGGTAAAGGAAATCTATACCTAATGGTGATTTTGTTTATAGCCCTCGATTTTGTAGACATCCTCCATCCACCATCCTTCTTTGGACTTAAAATTGTTGGTACAGTGAATGGACTCAATATTTCTCTAATCAACCCTTTGGCCATCAAATCCTAGACTTTCTTATTGACCTCTTCATTCTTCTGCGGCATTAATATGTATGCTACTTTGTTTGGTAAACTCGTTCCTGGTATAAGGTCAATGTGATGGCTTATAATTATGATGGGAAACAACGAACATTGTAAATCATTCATCACTATATCAGTGAAATTCTCCAACATTTCCCGAATTTCCTCAAGTAGATCATCTATTGAGGTATTGGTCAAGATGAATCTAGGTTTTCTCACCGCATAAAACTGCATTTCTTCATTCTTCTTGAATTCATCCAGAAGTTCCTTCCCACTCATGAGAAGTATAGTATTTCTTGTCTCTTATTTCACCTTATTGTCCTCAGTTGGCAGCAACATATGCATCCTACCATTCTTCCCCAAGGTGTATGTGTTTTTTCTTCTGTCATGAATAACATTCATGTCATATTGCCACGGCCTCCCCAACAAAAGATGATAGACATCCATGGGAATAACATCACATAAGATCTCATCTCTGTATCCCCCTATCTTAAATTCAACTAAACATTGTTTAGTGATAGTTACCTATTGTCCTTTCTGCAACCACGAAACTTTGTATGGGCTCAGATGTGCAACTGTTTCCAATTCCATCTTCTCCATCTTTTCTGAGGATACTAGATTATCTGTGCTTCCACTGTCTAGAATCACCTTACATACCATATCCTTGGTCTTGCAAGTAGTTCTGAACAAACTGTTCCTTTGGACTGGATTCTCCATCTCTTTCTCTGGCTTCAAAAGAATTTTCCTCATCATTAAGGATGTTCCGCCTTCTGCATATTTTTCCTCAACATTTCTCCTTTGCACTTCTAAAATGTGAGCTTCGCCTCCTCCATCTCTCTTTCTATCTGGACATTCAAAATATTTGTGTCTGATATTTCCACAGAAAAAACACTTTATTTCACCTCCTCTACTTCTTCCTATTCCTCTTGATCTAGGAAAAGTGTTCCTATCAGCATACTGTCCTCTTTGTGAGATTCCTCCCCTTTCTGGGTGGTTATGTAGGTTATTTTCTTCATCCTTGGTGTTATCACACTAAATTGCCTTAGGTCTTTTTAGTTTGTTTGCAATCCTTTTTTAAGCCTTAGATTTTAATTTTTTCTTTTAAGGTCTCAATCCCTTTAAAATTTAAGATTGGTAGGACCCCTTGGATGATTAACGTTTTTTATTCTTAGCTCTAATTTGATCCTCAAATTGATTTTTGATCCTTAAACCATTTCTAGCTCATGTTTTATTTTGGTCCCCTTCATGATTTTTCCCTAGGTCGATCCCTCCCATGACTAGATTGATGTGACACTCCTCTCTCCTCACTCATGAGCTCATAGGCATACCTCAATGCCCTTGCTTACCTTTCTAGTCACATTTTGAAGTGGATGCGTTGCCTACTCATCAGGCAGTTTTGTAGCACCTATCACGTTCATCACACTTCCACCCTGAGCCATGATTTCCATGACTGATGTCATGTCCCTTGTTTTCAGTGCTAGAACTTGGTTAAAGATGCCTTCAATGATCTTGCATTTATGATCTTTGGTAACGGTTTCTAATTTGAAAGACTCAATAGTGTTGCATTGTGCAAATTCGTAAGCTCTGATCAGGTGACTGCATGTCAACTAAATCCGATGCTAAGAAATTTTCCAGGGTCAAAGTTCTCTCAAATTTCATCCTAATATTGCGTTGAATATATCAACAGGTGTCTACTCCACAGGTAACCTATGTTCCCTCCTCTACATATTAAATTTTTACAGGACGTTTGTGCTCGGGTTTTGGCTTGCTAAGTTTGTATAGAGGTAAAGGATCCATCTTTGTATGATAGCTTCACCTCCTCTCTTTTTCAGACGTGTAAACCTCATGGCCCGTATATGAGTCAGATTACTTTGCCTTCCTTAGCCATTGAAGTTGCAAGATCTTGATTGTTCTATCCTCTGCGTATGCGTTGCACTACCCAAAGGTGTTGTTTAACCTCTCGTTGCTTCCCCTACCTCCTTTCATCTCGAAATCAAATCTTTTACTTAGTTTCATAGGGTCAGCCTTGTATATTTGAAACCCCATTCAAATCCTTCCTAATCATTACCATACCTTAAGCCTTTCAATAGCCCTCATTCTGAGTCATGGAGACCCCTAAATCGAAGAAGGCACACAAAGGAGGAAAGATAGTTAGGACAGAACCGATGGACATGAGTCTTTTTTATATAGAGCCCATGGCAAGAGAGGCCTTTCAGAGAGTAGGGTGCCTCTCTTTCTGTCAGAACATGCAGAGAGGCCACCCAGAGGTAGAAAAAGAGTTTGCATTACATTTTGATGGCAACAAAACCAAGGTTGGGGATTTTGAATTTGAGGTAACTGAAGCCTCTATCTCAACTGCAACAGGGATCCCCATTACAGGTGAAAAGTGGTTCAAGGCCATGGTTTTGAGTTTAGCCTTTGCTAAGAATCTCTTTAAACCTGAATATCAAGCCAATGAATTGTCTAAGAGTATTCCAAGAAGTCAATTGGTTGAACAGTTTGACAGATTATTGAAGATCATACAGAGATATTTTACTTGTGAAGGGAGATTTAACACATTGTACCATTACCGCATAAGGTTGTTGTTGCATTTTAATGGTAAGGTTGAGATGAATATTCCCTATTACATGTTAAGAATTATAGGTAAAATGTCAGATAGGGTTCAAGACAAATCTAAGGATGTGTATTCTAGACTTTTCCACTCTGGATTAATCATAATGCTATTCTTTGAGGAATTGGGTAAGAAAGAGATTTCATGGGAACATTTTGTGGTTACCTCTCATTTAAATTTGGATCTAGCACCAACTCCTCAATCATAGAAGGCAAGTCCTTTGTCACCCACCAGTACTTATAAAGAAGGGACCAGTAGGAAGAGAAAGGGCAGAACCCCTATTCAAGTTCCAGAGATCAGTAAGCAGGTCATAGAGGCTGAGGAGGAAGTTTGTCCTCCTCCACACAGAGATGTTTCACCACCTCCTCCACCAGGGTTAGAAGAGGTTCCTTCTTCTACCAAAGTTGCATCCAAGAAAGGGAAGAAGATCCTCTTTCCCTCTTCTCCTCCAGTAGTTGAAATCAAAGGTAAAAGACTTTTCACAAGGTCATCAATTCCTAAGGAGGTTTTCAAGGAGGAGTCCCTACGTGAGCCCCCTGTTCAAAATAAGAAGGGTAAGAGCATTGAAAATCTTGTGGAGGAAAAATCGGAAACCCTTATTCAAAGGAAGAAGGGTAAAGGTAGTTCTCAGCCTACTGAAGGGAAACAAGAAACCCCTGTACAGAAGGGTAAGGATAAAGGTACTAAAATACCTTTGGAGAGTAAAGATGAAACCTATGAGAAAGGAATTGAGAAACCTATTGAAAGAAAAGATGAAACCCCTGTGATGAGAAAGAAGAATAAAAGTAAATTCATCAAGGAACCTGATGAGGTAGACAAGACACTTCCCATGCAGGAGGAAGAGGAGTCTGAGAAAAATCCTAGTGAGACTGTACATGCCATTGTTCCTCCTAATAGTCAGACCTACAAAATACTTATCAAGTAGCTTAGAGATGCAAGAAAATAAATAGCTCATCTTAAAACAGAAGATAAGGTCATCTTGGCTCAGATGAAAGAGCTCATGCATGGTTACAGTCACACCCTTGACTTGGAAATATTTGCAACAAGGAGGGCCCAGCCCCTTCATAGACAGCTAAGGAATCTCTACAGCCATAACATAGGCTTCCAATCTCAAAACAAGAAGCTAAAGGTAGAGCTAAAGTATTTTCAAGATGAGGTAGCCCAAAGAAATATACAGGTGCTAGTTGAAGTTGTCATTGAAGATGACAAACCAGCAGCTAAGGAGAGCACAGGTACACCAAACAAGCCTGTCATTGCTAAGAAGAATAAGTTTTTTGTGTCAATTGAAGATCCTCTTTCTACCAGAAAGAGTATGAGGTTAAATGTCAAAATGAAAAAATAGTTGGTAAGGGTAAGTCCCATTTTTGAGGATGCATATTTTTGGGAGGGTTAACCAATATACAAATATTATCGTTGCCATATATACAGGATTCTAAGCGCTTAACTATTTGGGTTTTGGGTTTTTGCTAAGTGATAGCTTCCTCATTGGTAGAAGGCACTACCTATTGTGCAATCAAGGCTCTTGATTAAAACAGTTTTGTCATCATGAAAAACCATAAATTACTCTGCACATGTTCAAGGACTGAAGGCACTACATTTTTGTAATGCTACCCAAACCTACACATAGACGCAGCGTAAGAGGCACTACTGAATGGTACTACCTAATATTTCACAGAGGGAAAATAATTGGCACTCAGGCTCAACACAGATGAACTACCTAATGGTGCTATCGAATATTTCACAGAGGGTAAATCTTGGCACAGAGGCGCAACACATAGGCACTACCTACAAGCGCTACCTAATATTTCAGAAAGAGTAGAGTCTGTACACATATGTAGCACAATGATGCTACCTACAAGCACTACCTTTTCTCCTTGTAGTGCGCTACCCAGTTTTTCTACCCAAGGAAGTTGCCAATAAAAATGAGAGAGCTAGGAGGACCAAGCTAACAACTTTTGGATAAATTGATGATGAAGAAGCATGGAGAAGCAGAAGTTGACATTATGAAGACAACCACATGCCTTGAAGGACACATGGAAAACAAGGAGCTGCGCAACAAAAGGAAATCAATTTAGTTTGAATTTCGGTTGGATTAGTCACCAACATTTTCCTGTTTTATAGCATAGATGGTTAGATAAGTTGTAAGAGAAAATAAATGTTTAGAGTTGTTCAAGGGAAGGGGGCCAGCTTGTACCTCCAGTTGTTGCCTCCCTTTTTTTTATAAATAGATAGATCATTTTCTTTGGTAGATTCGGATGGTTGAGCAAGGCTCCCTTATACTGTAATATTTTGATGAAGTAACTGTGATCTAGTGATGTACTGGACTTAATACTTTTTTATTAATAGAAATCAACTTCTCTTTCATTCTATTTGCTTCTGATGCTAAATGTTCATGCTTTGAATGATTCACACGAATGATTGTGGTGATGTTATGATGGATGTTTGATCATTATGTTATCATAATATTTATTTAGCTTCCTTAGTTTCTTAGTTCAAGAAGATCTTGTGTTAATAAGCTTTCCTCCTTAGTCTCTTGTTGAATTGATGTTTACAACAGCCCCTACACTTCTCTCAGTTAAGTCTTCCCTCTATTCATACTTATTCCCAAACTACTTATTGAAATTAGACAAGACCTTAATTGTTGGTGTATGCTAGCCCTGTTATCTGAGTTAGAACATTATCACTTGATCCTTTTCCATTTGACCCTTTAAACACCCTTACATTCACTTATAAGTTGATGGGTATTGGGCTTGCCTTCCATGCAATCTGAAGGTGAATCCTAGTGCTAACATTCTTGTTGTCTTTGTTAGGGAACGATTTGAAGACTTTTCCCTGGGATTAAAACGACACAGTATTCTAGTTCTAAAGGTGCATGAGAACTCAGTATTTCGAATATTGCAGACTGTACTTGGTGATTCCATTGTTTCATCTCTGGAAACTAAAGGAAAACATACGAGATCAAATCCACAGCTACCTTTGGTACCACCTGAGGCTGACCCGGAGAAGATAATCAAGAAGGGAAAAGCTTCCCAAAAAAAATGTTCTTCTACTTCCACAAGTGCTTTGAGTCAGTGGCCTAATTCCACTCTTGATACTCCAGTTGTTTTATCAAGTAAGATTCCCTTATCTTCTGATGAAGTATCTAAAAAACTTTATTTTAAAGAGTTTTATGTTGACTGCTCTTCCTTTGAAACTGAATTGAAAGAAGAAAACATTGATATTTTCTCTTCCCCTAATATTGAGAAGTGTTTCAGTCTTGATAGTTTTGAATATTTCCCTACTTTAGGTTTTTCTACACCTCTTTCTGTTAAAAAAAATTCTTCCAAAGAAGTAGGAACTTCATCTCCCTCTTAGGATTTACAATCCTTTTCCCAGACTCAACCTTCTATTGTGAAAACTGAAACCCCCCCTTCATCCGTTCCTTCGTCTCCAACTCTGCACATAGACAAGTCTCCTTCTCCTTCTCCTTCTTGTTCACCAAGAATCCAAAATCAAATGGTAGTTGTTAACCCCCCTGTAAATAGGATGGATTCCATAGTGGATACAAGATATGCTCCTCTAATCTTACCTCAGCCACTGGATGCTCTTACCCCTGGATATTATTTGAAATACATGCCTAAGTTCATGAGAGAAGAAGATGTAACAATTGAGGAACATCTTGTTTCTTTCTACAGCTATGTGGATAACCAAAATATTGAAAATGAAGATGTTTGGATGAGGGTTTTTGTCCAAAGCCTATTTGGTGAGGCTAGGAAGTGGTTCAAGGGTCTATCCTCTAGATCCATTACTAGTATTGAGGCATTGGATGAAGCTTTCTTGAGGCATTGGGGTGAAAAAAAGGATTTTTTGTACTACATCATCGAATTTGGATCTTTGAAAAGGAAAGGAGAGTTTGTCTCTGACTTTTCTAAAATATTTAACAAAATGTACAAGAAGATCCCTGATGAGATCAAACCCACTGAAACCATGGAAAAAATCACTTGTGCCAGTGCATTTGATTATGAGTTTTTCCTCCTTTTGAGAGAAAGAAGGTCACCTTCTTTGGTTCACATGCAAGATGTTGCCTTAGAGGTAGAATCCAACATAGTGGCATCAGATAAACTCAGAGGGAAATCTGATAGGGATAGGAGAAAAAAAAAAGTTGAATCTTCAACTTCTGATTCCTCTATTGTCCATTCTCAAGTAGATAAGCTGACCAAATTAGTAAAATCTCTCTCCACTAAAATTGAGAAATTAAAATCAGAAGGGAAATAGAAATATAGAAATGCTCAAAACAATGATAACAGAGGTAACTACAGGAGACCAAATAATTCTCCCCAAATCGTTCCTAGGGATCCTAGAAATAGAGAGATGATCAGAGGGTACAAGCTCCTTTGCAAAATAATTTAGTGGTTGATGAAGAAGAAGAGGAGGTTGAAGCTGATCCTGAGATTCGTTGCTTAGGTGATACTTCCCTATCCCCACACTTGACTCAATCCTCTTAGGAGAAATATTTAATGGATATTCAAATTAATGATTTAAGCAAGGGAGAGAAAGCAAAGGAAAATCCTAGTAGATATAATCTGAGATCTAAGAAGAATGTAGAAAAAACGGATGTCCCTAATCATCCTGTTTAGAAAGAAGATTATGCCAAGGCTGTGATAGTGAGAAGTAAGAAAAAAGACTCTCAAAACCCACAAGTTTTGTTCAGAGATCCTCCTCCTGAAACCAAAGATATTTTGAAGCCTTCCCCTTCCTCCGTTTTTGAGAATGAGATACAGAAAATAAAGATCCCTGTACCTTTTTTCGAATTGATAAAAAATGACGATTTTAAAAAATATTTATCCAAAATGTTACAACCAGAATCATCTCCAAATGCCATTGATTCCATAAATATGCAAGATGAAAAACCAGCAGTGATTTTAGGTCCTTTGATAGAAGACAGATATGACTCATCCCCACCTTTCTATACTTCACTGAATATACATGATAAGGTGATACACTATTGTCTCATGGATTCAGGGGCATCCCACAATCTTATGCCAAAATCTGTTATGGATGAACTTGGGTTAGAAGTCACAAAGACCTATCATGACTTATATTCTTTTGACTCCAGAAAAGTCAAGTGTCTTGGAGTCATTAAGGATATGGGGGTGACCTTATTTCAGCTGCCCATGAAGAGTATACTTATGGATATTGTAGTTGCTGATGTTCCCCCCAAGTTTGGTATGCTCTTGTCAAGATCCTAGATAAAAACACTTAGGGGAACCTTGCAGATGGATATATCTTATGCTACTATTACTTTTTTTGGGGGAGAGCATAGAAGAATTTACAGGGAAGCTCAATTGGCTTACATCATTAGTGATGAAACAAATCCCACCAATCACCCTATTTTTTCTTTTGATACAGATATGGGATCTAGTATTTTGCAGCTCACTAATACCCCGGGAGCCACATTACAAATCAGAAAAAAGTCCATTAACGTTTCTGAAGAGCCTCCTCTAACCACTTCTATCTGGAAGATTTTCTTTGATGGAGCCTCTTCCAAGGAAGGTTCTGGTGCTGGGGTGATATTTGTCTCACCAACTCAAGAAACTATATCTTTCTCATATAAACTAGAATTTGAGACTACTAATAATGTGCCATAGTATGAGGCTCTTGTCTTGGGTTTGAGGGAAGCTAAAGACATGGGGATAGGAGAGCTGTCAGTATTTGGGGATGTTGAATTGATAGTCCATTAGATTAAAAATATCTATCAAACAAAGCATCCTAGGCTTAGATCTTACAGAAATGAAGTGTGGGATTTGGTGGACAGTTTTTTCTCTACTTTTAATATATCATTCATTCCTAGAGAAGAGAATACTATGGTTGATTCTTTGGTTGTATCAGCAAGAAACTTCAGAATTCCTATACCACCAAAAATCAAGTATGAAGTAGAAGTCAAATACAGGCCTTCTATATCGGACAATGTAAAATATTGGAAGGTGTTCGAAGATGATTTGAAACTTAAAATTTTCTTGAGACTATTGATGAATTATTTTCATTACACATTGATCAAGATCATGATTCAGAAGTCACTCCTCATGCTAATGTTTTCCTCAATAAAATTGCTAATCATCATATTGTGCAGCTTCCTAGTAATCATATACCAAAGGGATTGGTTCCTTTGGAAAGATTATTTGATGAGAATAATGTGGCATTGAAAGGGAAGGTATCCACTGATGATGTAGATACAACTGAGTGCAATGTGGGCACTGAAAGGGATCCAAAATATGTCAAACTATCAAATATCCTATCAGAAAAGAAAAGGGCAGAATACACTAAGTTGTTGAAAGAAGTTGTTGATGTATTTTCTTGGACTTATGAAGATCTCAAAACTTATGACACGGTGATCCGTAGGATCTTTTGAATGATTATGGTTGAGTTTTAAACTTGCATGTATAAATTAACCATTTGAGAATTTAATGAAAGAATGAGGAAAGAAGAGGATTATATCAGTCAAATACACATATGCAGATCTGAAATGAATAATAGACAGCAAACCATAAGAACGCAGGTTGATAACGAAGTTCGGCACAACTTTTGCCTATGTCTCCGAGCCTTTTTCCTTGTGGGGGAGGCTTCTTTATTTCTGCTCAAGTGCTCAAAATTACATCTCAGCAATGCCAAATGGCTACAAGACTGATCTGGTCTTGTTCTCCCAGATCTCTAGAACCCTGTGAAAGAAACGGCATGCAAAACAGATGCTCCAAGTTCCCAGAAACGATCCAACAACGTCTCCACCTCAAAGGCTTCCCTGCATCAAACTGACTTTGGCTTGGCTTTCCTTTAGCATAACTCTACTTTGAATGACTGTCTTTGGCCTCAAACAGGCCTGGTTTATATAGCATTGGAGTTTGTTTCACATCCCCAACTTCCTCCAAGAATCTGGCCTCCAAAAATGCCCAATATCCCCCAAAAATGGAGAAAATATGCTAATATTAGGCATAATTAATAATAAAAACCAAATTCTTTAATATAAAAACCCACTTATATATAGTTTGTTGGGCACAATCCCCTTTCATTGCGCGCAGCCCCCAAAACTCGGTCATATGAGGTTATTTTTGGCTAAGCGCGAGCCCATAGGCTACGCGCTAGCTCTGGTTCTGTTGGCATTTTCACGGGACCACAGGTCTATCAGTGGTAACCTCCCGCGCATGTGTAGGGATAAGCCCCGAGTTTTGGTTTGGCAGCAGTCACATGTGGTGGCGTATGACCAGGGCTAAGCCCATACTCCCGCCACGCCAATGGTTACAAATTCCCGCCATGTCAAATGGCTCTCAGTCACAGTGGAACGGTCGTGTCGTAAGGTTTCAGCGTCGAGGGCTAGGGCTAGGCCTTGGCCCTTTTCTCCCACCATACCAAACTTCAAACAATTCATATACAATTATTGCAATTCATTTAACAAGAACCAACCATCGGGCGGCCGGTTAGCCCAACCAATCTAGTCCGTTCACTTGCCGGAGGTCACGGGTTCAACCCCCGGCCGAGCCACCAAACCAATTTTGTATTGCAACCAAACAACCAATGATGGGGTGCCATGTGGCAGCCCTTGATTGGGCCACGTGGCACCCTTACCAACCAACCAAATCTGGACACGTGTCGCATGCTGATTGGCCCATGTGTGTGCCACGTTGATTCTGCCATACTACCACTTGTCCTGCTGCGTCAGCCTGTCGTACGCCCTGTCAGCCTACCACGTCATCCGATGACGTCAGCCTGCCACGTGTCACCCTGTCAGTGGTGACACGTGTCACCTCAGTACGGGTCCGACCGTGCGTCGAAAATGTCAAATCCACCTGACACGTGTCGCGTCCTGGTGATGCCACATGTCTCCTGTATGGACCTGCCACATGTCGCCTTCTGGAGCCGCTACGTCAGCTGTACGGACATGCCATGTGGACTGTACGGACTATACGGTCATCCCCTTTTTTGCCTGTTTGACTTTTCAGACAGAATGCGATATCTTCTCCATACGGACTCTGTTTGACGAAGTAAATATACCACCGGAGTCAGGAAGACGAGACGGACGCAATGGCATGGGTTTCATCGCATTTCGAGCACTTTCATTTTTGAGCATTTTTCAAGCCCTATCAGGCTTCTGGATCCGATTTCGGATCACACCTCCCCACAAAAAGACCTTTTGGTCCCCAAAAGGCTACTGACCAGTTAACAAGCTCGGGATAGGCTACCCGACTTGTCCTCTGTCTCTGAACTCTGTCCTGTGCACCTGTCTCATCAATATCAACTGTAACACAATCATGACAACTGATAGTATATTGTTAGTCATTGCAACCCTATTACATTTTACTGACGCCACTATCATCCATGTACCAAACATTGCTAATGATAATATCAGAAAGACGACTGCAAATGAACTGATATACTTGAAGTATCTGCAGGACATGAGTTTATCTTGAAGCAACTTATGATTGATTTTCCACTCAACAATCATGTCTTGTTCTTGCTTAAGATCTATTACTTCATTTGAAACAATTAGTGGTTTGTCGCATACTTGCATTGCCTTCGTTAACTGTTCCATTGTTTGAAGTTTTTTACTTTCTTTAACATGATGAGCATGCACCACATAGTCATGACCTTCTTTAGTGAATTGATACTGATTCTTAGTCATGTAGAAGATTGCTTTACGATCATACAAGTACGGACTACCTAAGACGATGCCACATTATTTTAACGACACAACATCACAAGTTACTTCATCCACATACTTATCTGAAATGGCAAATTTAATTGTGCACTGCTTTGTTATGTGCATCTGATGATGATTACTCATCCATTTAAGTGTGTAAGACTTATGATGTGTTTGTGTTGTTAATCCCAATTTCTTAACCAATTCTTCTGAGATTAGATTACATTGAGATCCACTGTCGATTAGTGTGTTTATCTTAGTGTGTTGCATTATTACTCTTATATGAAATAACTTGCTTCTACAATCAATCTCTTCACCAAAGTTACATGTCATACCAACCAATGACATCTTAGATTCATCACCTGAATCCGATCCCAAATCTATAGGCTTTGATGTCGTTGTTGCCGCTGTTTGCGTTCCCTTCTTTCCTTTGAACCATTTTGGCCTCTTGTCGGGATGCAACTGTCAACATTTGTCCTCATCATGTCCCTCTTTCTTGCAATGTTTGCAAGAGGGTTTCCCTTCCTTCTTTGTCAAGGTATTTTCATTCTTTCCATTACCATGCCTTTTCCTCTTATCATCTTTCTTTGAAAACGACGATTCCCCTGACACACCTGCTTTCCCTGCTTCAATATATGTAGCTTGAACAGAAACCTCATC
>JZKD02S0136308.1:263032-317021 GCA_000966675.3 Picea glauca
AGGATTATATCAGTCAAATACACATATGCAGATCTGAAATGAATAATAGACAGCAAACCATAAGAACGCAGGTTGATAACGGAGTTCGGCACAACTTTTGCCTACGTCTCCGGGCTTTTTTCCTTGTGGGGGAGGCTTCTTTATTTCTGCTCAAGTGCTCAAAATTACATCTCAGCAATGCCAAATGGCTACAAGACTGATCTGGTCTTGTTCTCCCAGATCTCTAGAACCCTGTGAAAGAAACGGCATGCAAAACGGATGCTCCAAGTTCCCAGAAACGATCCGACAGCGTCTCCACCTCAAAGGCTTCCCTGCATCAAACTGACTTTGGCTTGGCTTTCCTTCAGTATAACTCTGCTCTGAATGACTGTCTTTGGCCTCAAACAGGCCTGGTTTATATAGCATTGGAGTTGGTTTCACATCCCCAACTTCCTCCAAGAATCTGGCCTCCAAAAATGCCCAATATCCCCCAAAAACGGAGAAAATCTGCTAATATTAGGCATAATTAATAATAAAAACCAAATTCTTTAATATAAAAACCCACTTATATATAGTTTGTTGGGCGCAAGCCCCTTTCATTGCGCACGATCCCCAAAACTCAGTCATATGAGGTTATTTTTGGCTAAGCGCGAGCCCATAGGCTACGCGCTAGCCCCCTTAACTCGCGCTAGCTATGGTTCTGTTGGCATTTTCACGGGACCACAGCTCTATCAGTGGTAACCTCCCGCGCATGTGTAGGGATAAGCCCCGATTTTTGGTTTGGCAGAAGTCACATGTGGTGGCGTATGACCAGGGCTAAGCCCATACTCCCGCCGCGCCAATGGTTACAAATTCCCGCCATGTCAAATGGTTCTTGGTCACAGTGGAATGGTCGTGTTGTAAGGTTTCGGCGCTGAGGGATGGGGCTAGGCCCCGGCCCTTTTCTCCCGCCATACCAAACTTCAAACAATTCATATACAATTATTGCAATTCATTTAACAAGAACCAACCGTCGGGCGGCCGGTTAGCCCAACCAATCTAGTCCGTTCACTTGCCGGAGGTCACAGGTTCGACCCTCGACCGAGCCACCAAACCAATTTTGTATTGCAACCAAACAACCAATGATGGGGTGCTACGTGGCAGCCCTTGACTGGGCCATGTGGCACCCTTACCAACCAACCAAATCTGGACACATGTCGCATGCTGATTGGCCCATGTGTGTGCCACATTGATTCTGTCATACTGCCACTTGTCTTGCTGCGTCAGCCTGTCGTACGCCCTGTCATCCTGCCACATCATCCGATGATGTCAGCCTGCCATGTGTCACCCTGTCAGTGGTGACACGTGTCACCTCAGTACTGGTCCGACCGTGCACCGAAAATGTCAAACCCACATGACACATGTCGTTTCCTAGTGATGCCACGTGTCCCCTGTATGGACCTGCCACATGTCACCTTATGGAGCCACCACGTCAGTTGTACGGACATGCCACGTGGACTGTACGGACTGTACAGTCATCCCCTTTTTTGCCTGTTTGACTTTTCGGACATAACGTGATATCTTCTCCATACGGACTCTGTTTGACGAAGTAAATATACCACCGGAATTAGGAAGATGAGATGGACGCAATGGCACATGTTTCGTCGCATTCCGAGCACTTTCATTTTTGGGCATTTTTCAAGCCCTATCAGGCTTCTGGATCCGATTTCGGATCACACAGGCATAATAGAGAACAAGATCCCATTAAAAGAAAACACCAAACCCTTCAGGCAAAAGTTGAGGCAAATCAATCATATGTTGTTGTCTGTGATGGAGAAAGAAGTTAAGAAGATTTTAGATGAAAAAAATTATCATTCCTTTCAGGTATTCTGAATGGGTATCCAATTTGGTCCCAGTAAGAAAAAAGAATGGAGAAATCAAACTTTGTGTTGATTTCTGAAATCTGAACAGGAGCTCAAAGAAGGATAATTATCCTTTACCCAAGATGGAGAACATATTACAGAAGGTCACAGGAGCATCCAAGATGTCTATGGTTTATGGATTTTCCAGATACAATCAGGCAACTGTTATGCCTGAAGACAAGGAGAAGACAGCCTTTACCACTCCTTGGGGGACATTTATGTACACCAAGATGCCCTTTGGCTTGATGAAAGCAGGGGCAACTTTTCAACGAGCTATGGACATAGAATTTATTGGAGAAAAGGATAAGTTTGTTGTTATTTATTTATATGACATAACTATGTATTATCAGTCTAATAAGGAACACTGTGATCATTTAAGAAAGGTCTTCTTGAAATGTAGAAAATTTGGCCTCTCTTTGAATCCAAAAAAATCATTGTTTGCCATGAAAGAAGGAAAATTATTGGGGCATATCGTGTCAGCTGAAGGGGTAAGGATTGATTCCATCAGGGTTGAGGCTATACAAACTTTGTCACTCCCTATATCTAAAAAGGAGGTACAATCTTTTCTGGGAAAAATCAACTTTTTGAGAAGATTTGTGTCAAATTTTACTAAGTTAGTTAAGTATATCACAATCATGATGAGGAAGGATAGTGAAATCAAATGGACTATTGAGGCCTGTGATTCTTTTGATCAAATAAAGAAAGCCTTGATAGAAGCCCTGGTTCTTGTCAGCCCCGACTACTCCAAGGACTTTCTTATTTTTTATCTTGTCTCGTTTGATACAGTAGCAACAGTCCTATTGCAGAAGAATGTTGAAGGCTTAGAGCAACCGATTTCCTTTTTCAGTAGGGCATTGAGAGATGCAGAACTAAAATATGACATTATGGACAAACAAGCCTATGCATTGGTTAAATCTCTTAAGTCCTTTAGAGTTTATGTTTTGCATTCAAGAGTTATTGCTTATGTCCCATCAACTACTGCAAAACAAATTCTTATTCAACATGATATAGACAGAAAAAGAAGCAAGTGGATTGTTAAACTACTTGAATTTGATTTGGAGATTAGGCCCACAAAATTGGTTAAAGGCCAGGGTTTGGCCAAGCTCTTGGATGAATCAAATTGCTCAGCATTGGGGGTGAATTTCATTCACTCATGTTCAGAAAATCAGCAGGATGAGATGAATGATAAAGGTGCTCAAGTCATTTCTACATTGGACAATTGCAGCTGGTACAAAGATATTATATTTTTTCTGCAAAATTTACAGGCCCCGAGTGGTATGGAAAAGAACAAGGTGAGGGCCTTGAAACTAAAATCAATAAAGTATTTCCTTGTTGATCAAATTTTGTATTGGAAGGATCCATTA
The DNA here is from genome assembly GCA_000966675.3 of Picea glauca. Classification (NCBI taxonomy): domain Eukaryota; kingdom Viridiplantae; phylum Streptophyta; class Pinopsida; order Pinales; family Pinaceae; genus Picea; species Picea glauca. Next base: position 266,277 of record JZKD02S0136308.1, read on the forward strand.
GGATTGATTCTGAGATGCCTAGATCCCCAAGAAGCCCAAAATATTATGTCTGATTTTCATGACAGTTTATGTGGGGGGCATCATTATTGGAGAACCACGACATACAAGATCCTTAGAGCTGGGTACTTATGGCCCAATTTGATCACTGATATTTGTGCTAATATCAGAGCCTGTGCTAAGTGTCATAATTTCTCTAGAAAGCATCATCTTAAGTATTTTCCATTGAAGCATGTGGCAGCTTCAGGACCCTTCCAGTAGTGGGGACTAGATTTTATCGGGGAAATCCATCCTGCTTCTAGTGGTCAACATAGATAGATATTGACTTCTACAGATTACTTTACTAAATGGATCGAAGCTATTCCCATAAGGAATGCTTCACATAGAGTGATCATTGGTTTCCTGGAAGAGAATCTTCACTAATAATGTTGCATCATTCAAGGTTGAACCATTAATTCAGTTATGTGAACAATTTAGGATCACTTTGATTCATTCCACCCCTTACTATCTACACGGAAATGGGCTTGCAGAATCCTTGAACAAAATCATTATAAATATCATTAAAAAGTTGTTAGAGGATAACAAAAAGGCATGGGATTCGAAACTCAAATTTTCTCTATGGGCTAATAGAGTGACAGTGAAAAGGTCCTTGGGAGTTTCCCCTTTCCAGTTGATATATGGAGTTGAGGCAGTTTTTCCTTCTCATCTTTCCTTACATGTGGAAAAATTCTTCCAATATTATCAAGGGGAACCTAATCATATGATCAGAAGGACTCAGCAGCTGGCTGAAGTGCAGCAGACCCGGGAGCAGATTGTATACAAAGAAGTTGACCATTAACTGAAGATTAAGTAGGTTTTCGACAAAAAGGTGAATAAAGAGGACTTTCAATTGGGTGATCTGGTGCTCAAATGGGATGCACCGAAGAAGAATAAAGGAAAGCATGGTAAATTTGAAGCTTTATGGATGGGTCCTTTCAAAATATCTGAGGTATTCTCTAATAACACTTTCAAGTTGCAGAATATGGAGAATGAAGAGGTTTTTGGTGGCCCTGTCAATGGGAATTTCTTGAAAAAGTACCTTGCTTGAGCCTTTAGTGGCTCTTCATGTCATTTTAAATATCATTCTCTTTTCATTTTTGTTTCAATAAATGACCCCACAGCCCTATGATAAGCCACTGAATCTACTCATTCTTGGCAGCCCGCAGGGGCAATGACATCCCCTGTGGAGCTAATGTTATCACACTAAATTGCCTTGGGTCTTTTTAGTTTGTTTGTGATCCCTTTTTAAGCCTTATATTTTAATTATTTCTTTTAAGGTCGCAATCCCTCTAAAATTTATGATTCGTAGGACCCCTTAGATGATTAACGTTTTTGAGTCTTAGCTCTAATTTGATCCTCAAATTGATTTTTGATCCTTAAACCATTTCTAGCTCATGTTTTATTTTGGTCCCCTTCATGATTTGTCCCTAGGTCGATCCCTCCCATGACTAGATTGATGTGACACTCCTCTCTCCTCACTCATGACCTCATAGGCATACCTCAACGTCCTCGCTTACCTTTCTAATCACATTTTGAAGTGGATGTGTTGCCTACTCATCAGGTAGTTCCGTAGCACCTATCACATTCATAACACTTCCACCTCGAGCCATGATTGCCATGACTAATGTCATGTCCTTTGTTTTCAGTGCCAAAATTCGGTTAAAGATTCCTTCAAAGATATTGCATTTATAAGCTTTGGTAATGGTTTCTAATTTGAAAGACTCAATAGTGTTGTTCTATGCAAATTCGTAAGCTCTGATCAGGCGACCACATGTCAACCAAATCTGATGCTGAGAAAGATTCCAGGACCGAAGTTCTCTCAAATTTCATCCTAATATTGTGTTGAAGATCTCAATAGGTTTCTACTCCATAGGTTTCCTTTGTTTGCTCCTCTGCATATTAAATTTTTACAGGAAGTTTGTGCTCAGGTTATGGTTTGCTAAGTTTGTACAGTGGTAAAGGATCCATCTTTGTATGATAGCTTCACCTCCTCTCTTTTTTAGAACTGTAAACCTCATGGCATGTATATGAGTCGAATTACTATTGCCTACCTTAGCCATTGAAGTTACAAGATCTTAACTAGTCTATCCTCTCCATATGTGTTGTGCTACCTAGAAGCACTTCTTAACCTCTCATTACTTCCCTTGCCTCCTTTCTTCTCGAAATCAAATGTTTTACTCAGTTTCATAGGGTTAGCCTTGTATATTTGAAACCCCATTTAAATCCTTCCTGATCATTACCATCCCTTAAGCCTTTTAAGAGCCCTCATTCTGAGTCATGGAGATCCCTAAATCGAAGAAGGCACACAAAGGAGGAAATATAGTTAGGAAAAAACCAGTGGACATGCATCTTTTTTATATAGAGACCATGGCAAGAGAGGCCTTTCGGAGAATAGGGTGCCTCTCTTTCTGTCAAAACATGCAGAGAGGCCACCCAAAGGTAGCAAAAGAGTTTGCATTACATTTTGATGGCAGGAAAACCAAGGTTGGGGATTTGGAATTTGAGGTAATTGAAGCCTCTATCTCAGCTGCAACAGGAATCCCCATTACAAGTGAAAAGTGGTTCAAGGCCATGGTTTTGAGTTCAGCCTTTGCTAAGGATCTCTTTAAACCTGAATATCAAGCCAATGAATTGTCTAAGAGTATTCCACGAAGTCAATTGGTTGAACAGTTTGACAGATTATTGAATATCATACAGAGATATTTTACTTGTGAAGGGAGATTTAACACATTGTACCATTACCACATAAGGTTGTTGCTGCATTTTACTGGTAAGCTTGAGATGAATATCCCCTATTACCTATTAAGAAGCATAGGTAAAATGTCAGATAGGGTTCAAGCCAAATCCAAGGATGTGTATTCTAGCCTTTTCCAATCTAGATTAATCAGAATGCTAGTCTCTGAGGAATTGGGTAAGAAAGAGATTTCATGGGAACATTTTGTGGTTACCTCTCATTTCAAGTTAGATATAGAACCAACTCCTCAATCACAGAAGGCAAGTCCTTTGTCACCCACATAGATATTTTTCACCACCTCCTCCACGAGGGTTAGAAGAGGTGCCTTCTTCTACCAAAGCTGCATCCAAGAAAGGGAATAACCTCCTCTTTCCCTCTTCTCCTCTAGTAGTTGAAATCAAAGGTAAAAGACATTTCACAAGGTCATCAATTCCTAAGGAGGTTTCCAAGGAGCAGTCCTTACCTGAGCCCCATGTTCAAAAGAAGAAGGGTAAGAGCATTGAAAAGCTTGTGGAGGAAAAATTAGAAACTATTATTCATAGGAAGAAGGGTAAAGGTAGTTCTCAGCCTACTGAAGGGAAACAAGAAACCCCTATACATAAGGGTAAGGATAAAGGTACTAAAATACCTTTGGAGAGTAAATATGAAACCTCTGAGAAAGGCATTCAGAAACCTATTAAAAGAAAAGATGAAACCCATGTGCCGAGAAAGATGAATAAAAGTAAAGTCATCAAGGAACTTGATGAGGTAGAAAATCCACTGCCCATGCAAGAGGAAGAAGAGTCTAAGAAAAATCCTAGTGAGACTGTACATGCCACTATTCTTTCTGACAGTCATACCTACAAAAGACTTATCAAACAACTTAGAGATGCAAGAAAATAAATAGCTCGTCTTAAAGAAAAAGATAAGGTCAACTTGGCTCAGCTGAAAAATCTCATGGATGGTTACAGTCACACCCTTTAATTGGAAATATTTGTAGCAAGGAGGGCCCAACCCCTTCATAGACAGCTAAGGAATCTCTACAGGAAGAACATAGGCTTCCAATCTCATAACAAGAAGCTAAAGGCGGAGTCGAAAAATTTTCAAGATGAGGTATCCCAAAGAAATATACAGATGTTGGTTGAAGCTACTATTGAAGATGACAAACCAACAACTAAGGAGAGCACAAATACACCAAAGAAGCCTATCAATGCTAAGAAGAAGAATTATGTTGTGTCAATTGAAGATCCTCTTTCTACCAGAAAGAGTATGAGGTTAAGTGTCAAAATGACAAAATAGATGGTAAGGGTAAGCCCCATTTTTGAGGATGCATATTTTTGGGAGGGTTAACCAATATACAAATATTATCTCTACCATCTATACAGGCTTCTAAACACTTAACTATTTGGGTTTTGGGTTTTTTCTAAGTGCTATCTTCCTCATTGGTAGAAGGCACTACCTATTGTGCAATCAAGGCTCTTGATTAAAACGATTTTGTCATCATGAAAAACCATAAATTACTCTGCACATGTTCAAGGCATTGCGTTTTGTTAATGCTACCCAAACCTACACACAGACATGGCATAAGAGGTGCTACCCAATGGCGCTACCTAATATTTCACAGAGGGAAAATAATTGGCACAAAGGTGCAACACAGAGGCGCTACCTAATGGTGCTACCGAATATTTCACAGAGGGAAAAGGTTGGCACAGAGGCGCAACACACAGACGCTACCTAATATTTCATAGAGAGAAGAGTTTGTACAATATGCAGCACAGTTACGCTACGTATAGGTGCTACCTTTTCTCCTTGTAGTGTGCTACCAAGTTTTGCTACCCAAGGAAGCTGCCAATAAAGACCAGGGATCTAGGAGGACCAAGCTAACAAATTTTGGATAAATTGATGATGAAGAAGGATGGAGAAGTAGCAGCTGGAATTATGAAGACAACCACATGCCTTGAAGGAAACATGGAAAACAAGGAGTTGTGCAGCAAAAGGGAATCAATTCAGTTTGAATTTTAGCTGGATTAGTCACCAACATTTTCGTGTTTTAAAGCATAGATGGTTAGATAAGTTGTTAGAGAAAATAAATGTTTAGAGTTTTTCAAGGGAAGGGGGCCAGCTCGTACCTCCAATTGTTGCCTCCCTTTTGTTATAAATAGATAGATCATTTTCTTTGGTAGGTTCGGATGGTTGAGCAAGGCTCCCTTATATTGTAATATTTTGATGAAGTAACTATGATCTATTGATGTATTGGACTTAAGACTTTTTGACTAATAGAAATCAGCTTCTCTTTCAGTCTATTTTCTTCTAATGCTAAATGTTCATGCTTTGAATGATTCACATGAATGATTGTGGTGATGTTATTATGGATGTTTGATCATTATGTTATCATGATGTTTATTTAGCTTCCTTGGTTTCTTAGTTCAAGAAGATCTTGTGTTAAGAGGATTTCCTCCTTAGGCTATTGTTGACCTGATGTTTACTACATCCCCTACACTTCTCTCAGTCAATTCTTCCCTCTATTCATACTTATTCCCAAACTACCTATTGAAATTAGCCAATACCTTAATTGTTGGTGTATGCTAGCCATGTTATCTGAGTTAGAACATTATCACTTGAGTCCTTTTCCATTTGACCCTTTAAACACCCTTACATTCACTTATAAATTGATGGGTACTGGGCTTGCCTTCCATGCAATCTGAAGGTGAATCCTAGTGCTAACACTTGGGCTTCTATACTCTATCCTAGGAAATTGGTTTGCCTCTGCTCTGACTTCTACCTCTACCCCTTTGACCTTATTTTTGTGATAATTTCTCTTCATCTTTCAGAGCAATGTGATAAGCATCTTCTACAGTCCTGATTGTCACAATGCTCATCTCATCCTGAATGTCATATCTTAAGCCATTCTTATATCTGGCAACCTTTTTTATCATCTCTCTCACGATGAACAGCTCTAATGTTTATTCTGTAAAACTCCTCAGTGTATTCCTTCACTGTCATCCCTTTCTGTCTCAAATTTTGCATTCTTCGGAACAAATTGATTTGGTAATATCTGGGTATGAATTTTTCTTTCATCTTAGTGATCGTCTTGTCCCATATTTTGATTCTTTGTTTTCCTTTGCAACACCTTTCAGCCTGCAGTTCATCCCACCACAGTGATTCATGTCCTTTCAGTCTAGTGATAGTATGTTTTACTTTCTTGTCTTCTTCAATATCCTCATAATTGAAATATTTATCCATAGCTCTAAACCAATCTAGCAGCTCTTCAACATCCAAGTTTCCTTCATACATCAAGGTGTCCATTTTTTTCTCTGGCCCCTATTCTTGCAACAACTTTGAATAGACATTCCTCTGCAGTGTCTTCAGATACAACTTCTTCTTCAGCTCTAGCTTCATTCTCTCTTTCTACCTCACTGATATCTCCAGTATCAGGCATTCGTCTCTGTGTTTTCTCCATAGCATCCAATCGAGCATGAATTTATCTCATTTCCCTTTCCATGGCTGGATCGGGCATGGGTCTCTCTTGACGTCTTCTTGGAGGCATTGTTTCAATCTGTCCACGCAGAATTCAAATCACAATTGTTGCATGTCTTCACTTTACAACAAACAAAATTTGTTAGCTCTGATACCATCTGACGCAACACCCCTACCTCAGCAAGGTCTTCTTGACCTCTCGATTTTTATATATTTCTTTATCCCTGAGCTAAAATGTCTCTTCGATTCCCTACTGGAATCCTACAACTAAATCCACAGGTCCTTGTGCGAACCCTGCTTGTATGAACTAGCACTAGGCGCAAGCTCTTCTCTCACATGACCACGACACTGTGTCCACGGCCTAAAACAAAAGGAATTTCATGAATCATGAACTCAGTAATATTGATGTGATACAAACCCAATGCTCCAACTTTTGAAACCCCTAAATCCAACTAAGGACCTAACAATCACTACCCTTCTCTCTTATGTCGATGTCATGACCTTCCATTAGGGACTGGGTCCCAGCTCCCAAATATTTCAAGAATTCGTGATTCGTAGAATCAACGAATAGATATTCCTTCACTTCCAAATCTCTGATCCCCAAATAACCGATCACTCCATATCTATGGTATAGATCCTCCACTAACCAATGACTCTAATTAAATTGGTGATTCACCTTTTGTGACTTTGGAAAGTCGTCACCTCTATTTTCCTGATGGCTGAAACCTTGAAACCCTTGGGTGTCAGATCAATGACCCCTACCTCTCCTGAGATTTTGAAATATGAATGAATCTCATCTTTATCCTCCTTGCAACTCTGCTTGATCCGATGACTCTTAGAAAATCAACGCTTCTCCCTCTAGGATTTCCACCATTTGTTTGAGCTCTCAAGACTCCTGGCCAAATAACTTGGCATTCTTCCTCCTGAGCCTAGTTTTCTGCGAGGAAACTTAGACCCTTGTCCTTCCTTCGAACTCCTCGAAGTCTCTATCCCTCCTGAGCTTGGTTCTTCGCTGCAAAGTCAAGGATTCTAAGTGATTCCTGAATGCACTCCTTGCGGCTCTCATGATAGTCTCTAATTAACTGATATCTTCCAACTCTTCGCCTTCCTTGTGATAGAATTTCTTCAACCACTCACTTGGTTGGAAAAGTCTTAGACTTAAATATGGCTTGTGCACACCTTACATGGCTCTATGCAATACTTTCACTACTGTTGGTATGAGAACAACTCTATCTCTCCTGAGCTTCTCTAAGGTAAAACTTAGAACTGCATCAACGCACTCCTTGTAGATCTTCACTGCACTCCTTGCAAGAATTCTCAGGAAAAAAAACAATTGAAACTCATAATCTCCCTCTCACAGACTTCATACATTCAACATGAAATCATACACATAAAATCATTGAAACAAATTCATAACAGAGCATAAAAGAAAACTGTAAACATACCATTCAATAGATGCAAACAATATCCATAACAGCACCATGAATTTAATTCAAAGCATTCTTATATTAACTCAAGTTCTTCTGTACATGGGTTCTATAGCAACAACTATCTACTTTTACAACTTCTACAACTTCTCTACTCTTCTATGCTCTCCTGCTCTCTCTTGCTCTACTATTTCTAACAACTACTCTGAGAATAATGATACAATACAACACATACGAGGGGATTTCTCGAGTTTTGCCTCCTACTACTCAAGCTATCTAATCGAATTAAAGCCTACATATAATTTACATTCATTACATTAATTGTCTTTAACCGGTAGAAGAGAGAAATGCTCAAGATCTGTGTTACAATTCCCAAACCATAAAAGAAAAAATATCTTTTCCAGATATTACATCAATGCTTCATCTTTTCAAATTCAAATCATCCTCAAAATGTGCGTTGGTGCATACCTAACTGTCCTCTGCTTTGCACTTGCTTACGATGCTCCTGCATCAGGATGCTACAAAATTCAGTTACAATCTACAAAAGAGTTCTGGGAGGGGCTACAGTGTGTTCGAATTGATGAATGGAAAATAACCCATTACCTCACACACGGTGATCCAAGGCTATTATGGGATGAACCCATCAACTTTAGGCTTCATGATAGGTTGGGAGGATTTTTTGGAGTTGGCTCGTGCACATTTGATGGGTGTGAAAGAAAGGATGAAGAATTGGGTAGATCATGAAAGGTGAGATGTGGAGCTCAATGTAAGTGATCGGGTCTTCATCAAGTTGGGTAGGAAATAATTCATGCCACCTATTAGGATGTCTCCATCATTGGTGTGAAAGTTTGAGGGTCCTTTCAATATACTTGACAAATTTAGGGAAGTCACTTATAAGTCAGAGTTTTCATTTCACATGAGATATCATTATCCTATTTTTCACATCAGTCGATTTAAACCATGGAGAATGGATGTGGAGGACCCATAGAGAACCAATTCCTCCCGTGGTCCAATGATGATTGTTGATCGACAAGAGTTGGAGGTTGATGAGATCTTGGCATACATAATGATAAGAATTGGTAATAATCATTAGTTTGAGTATTCCAGTCATTGGAAAGGAGGATCTGAAGAAGATGGTAGCTAGGAAAGGGAAGAAGCACTGTGGAAATGGAAGCACAAGATCCACGAGTTCAGGGTGAAGCAAAAGAGAGCTCCCACACAGAGATTGTCGAGGATGACAATGACTTGGGGTCAGGGAGGGTGTAGCACCTATGGTAAAATGGGAAAGTGTGCATTCAAACACCATGTGCCCATCCATAGTGAGGCCACCAAATGGACCTGTGATGAGAGCACTTGATCCACCAAAGGGACAAAATAAACTTATAGAGGTGTGCATGGTCGTCTTGGTAGTGCACACCATGCCAAGGGGTGCACACCGTACCAAGGGGAACACACCAAGATGAATTAATATAGATGCAAGCCAAGTACAGGTTTGATGGAATGGGCGTTAAGGGACTTGTTACAAAAATATTCCCCTGTGGACAGGTGAACTTTCCCTTGGATTACTAACCCCTATACCAAGACAAAAACGATCATTTGAACACTACCATTCTTGTAAACTCATTTTTATTATTTAAAAAGAGAGGAGAAGGTAAATTAGGATGTACTTTGTTTATGATGTTTGTCCTAGCTCATCAATCTGATTCCTAGTCCAAATCAATACCTGCAATGAACAATAAGAAACAAGCGACTTCCTTTTTCTCTAATCGATTAGGAAAATCAAATTCATCTATGAAAATCAGATTAAACATAGACAAGCACATGAAACCACAGACTTGAAGGAAATATGCCAAGTATATTAGATGATAACTTCAATAATAAACTTACAATCATCAGATGATGTTGCAACAGCCTCTCCAAGTCCTCCTCATCCAACCCTTGCTCAAGAGATCCACATTCAAAATAACAATGTTTTTCTTATTTTTTCCTCCTTGTACACCATGGAAATGCCTCCATTTATAAGCTTTGAGAGGCTCAACTACCTTGGGTATATTTGGAATTAGTTGAGGATATGTCTCCAATAGTTTTGATATCTCCCTTACATGCATCCCTGGAGTTATATTCGACCCAAACCAACTCGATCCATCCATAACTGTCTTTAGAAGAAAATGGGATTTCTTCCAAGATTTCCTCAACCAACTCAACACTCCCTTAGAATGGTCAATAGAGAGCTACAACTCCCCCCCTATGATGGAAAAATATCATTATATCTCCTTGTGTGTGATGAGGAGAGTGTTGATCTTCCCAAAACTTTCCAAGATGAGCAAGTCCCATGGAAAAGAAAATGTTATGACTGTCAGATGATGGGGCTTATTCTTCTAACATGTTATAGGGGTTGTATCAAGTGTTTTCATGGTGTCATTCATGATGCAACACTTACGAAAAGAGAATGTGACACTTAGACACTTGCGAAAAAAGTGCAACACTTACGATAATGAGAATGTAAAACTGTCAAAGTGAGGAATTTTGATGTGTAACAGATTTCCCCCCAAAGTGTGAAGTCAAAAGATGAATGTTGATGGACAAAACACTTTGTAGATTCTTCTAAGAAAGGGTATGGAGTTGGGGAACCTCATAGAAGCTGCATAAAACCATCAAAAAATGTTAATATGTGTTCTATTCTTGAGGCCTGCATACCTATGCTCAGACTACAAGTGACTCAAAGTATGGCCACTAATAAATACATTGTGGATCCATGATGATATTGAATAAGGATATGGCTGCTAGAGATACAATGTGGATCCATACCTCTATGACATGAACTGATCATATCCATGAAAAATACATAGTGGAGATACGATGTGATAAAACATATCCATGGACCAATAAAATGTGGATCTATGTGACAACATATATATCAACATGCTCAAATGATCTTCTTCAATCTTGGGCAAAGAAGATAACAAAGTGAATGCTCAACCCAGGGTATTTGTCGCAATCCCGATGTAGTATGAATCTATCCATGTGAATAGATGATATGATGTCAAACATGGTAGAAACCACTTGATTACTGGTCATTGAGGTATATTGTTAACAAGTGCGAAATAAATCACCATTGATACGATTGATTTTGATGATTTTCAAGGTACTTTTAAAGTACAATCCATCAAATTTAAAAAATGAGTTGAAGTCAAACATTCATGGAATCATTCGGTCATGGATCATTGATGAATACCCATTGGTGAATGTGAGGAGGCCTTTCATTTAGGTATGTAGGTCCCAAGGCACTGATGTGTTCCTAAGTCTATTTCCTAGATAATTTGTTGAAGTCGACAGAAAAAAGACTCGTCAAAGGAGGGCATTGATGTATCCCCCATTAGTCGACACGAAACTTGTCACAGGAAGATGATAAGATATAGTAGATAAAAATAGACCGACCCAGGTATGGAAACTGGTAAATTTGTGGATGGTTGACTTTTGAGGCAGAAACTTCCCTTGAACACTGAGGCACAGTGTAAGACTTGGCAACATAAACACATAGTGAACCAAAACATAATGCAATGAGTGTTGAGGCATTATTTGGATTCGTCAAAGGAGTAGAAAGACTCATAGGATTGGTTCAGTGTGGAGTTTTAATGGATTATTCAAGTGTATGGGAAAATTGAAAACAAGTGATGTGTTTAAGGGAGACTACAAGAGCTACCTAAAAAGATTTCAAGAAACTTGACCCACTTCCTTCATTTTTTTCCCCACCCAGATAGATGAGTACCTCTTTTTTATTTAACGATCTCAAAGAAGATAACACATGCTTGATATAACTCACCTTCGGTAAGTTCATCTTCCTTTATTTAAAAAACTAGAATAAGTAAGGGTTCGTCGCCATATGGGCCCTTAAATGTGTAATTTTGCGAATCCATAGAAGTAAAACTCGGTTCTTTTTCATGTTTAGGGAGTTTGAAAATAGCTTAAAGAAGCCTCTGCAGTTGTCCTTTTTCTTGATTTTAGTCTTTGAGGTCCGAAAAAGTATAAAACAATACGAAGGAGAACTCTTCTAGTCAATATTGACTAGAGTGTTCCTTTTTCGTAGTTAGTCTGTTGGGACCGAAAAAGTGATAACCTACTTCCCAACATATGGCTCTTCATATTTTAATGAGCGCAAAGTACGACGAAGTTTTCTCAATAACGTCACAAGGTCATCAAATAATTTATTCTTCATAAAATCCTGCATAATCAAGTTGTTATGGGAAAACAATGTTAGCAGCTTCTTTAAAAATGACAAAAAATAAAAAATAAACTTTATAAAATGTGAAAAGGGGGGTGAAAATGAATAAATTTGGATATATCAAAAATCAACTAGGGAAACAATTCATTCTCGCCTTTTTGTTTTACCATTCTCTTTTTTCTTTTGAGTTTTTTCCCCTTTTGGAGTGATTTTCGAGCGTTGATTGCAAGAGATGTAGGCAACCATTTTCAATTTCATCTGGATCAGGTTGACTCTATGATATTTCTCATTCATTTACATGTTTTTTTATTCAATTTCAGCCTTTAATTTATGGGCTTGGGAACCTTGGAAATCCATAGATTGTTGAACAATATCGATGCTCCCTCAAGTAATCGAGGGGAGCATCGATTGATATTTCAATGCCCTAGTATGTGCATTTGGGGAGTGCTAGGCACAATTTTTTTATTATTATTATTCTTATGCTAGAGAAAGACAATTCTTTTCTTTGAAAATTTATCTAATGATGATTAATTCATGAATTTGTAGGTTTTCACATAGCTAATAATGATTGAATGGAAATAATGCAAACATGAATTTGATGACATCGATGCCTTACAAGATCCTCAAGCGAGGGAAGACTTAAGAAAATGTGGCTTGCTAAAGTATTTCAAACTCCAAAATATGAGGAAAGACGTTCTTTTACTCGAGTATTTGATCAGGTTATGGGATAATGACGAGAAATAATTCTAGATAGGACCACACATGATTGATATTGACATGGATGATGTGTATTTCCTGATGGGGCTCTTGAGGAGAGGAGCACATATTCTCTTGTCAGGACATTGGTCCACTCCATCACCAACAGAGGCATATGTTTCCCAGTACTACATACTAGGGTCACGCTTGGTAGGAGGGAGGATTGTCATAAAAGAAGCGATGGATTTATCTATTTGATCCACTCTCTTTGTATCATAAAATTGGCAAGGAGTAATAGTGCCCACCTTTCTTTCAAGTCCCAGATATCCTATGCTATTTAGTGCTTGGAGCCTAGGCTATTTAACTGGAGTGTAGGGTTTTTAAGGAACATTAATATAATATCTCAAAATGTCGAGTCTGTAGGTAGAAAAAGTTTCGATATGGATCCTTATTAGTTTCATTTTTCTTGGAGAAAATTCCATGGATGCAACCACATGTTGCAATGATAGCATGCCCCGTGACTGAGCCTTGTATGGAGTGGTGGACGAGCCTTTCCCCTAGGTTGAGAAATGAACCCTCAAACTTTTGATTTACTACTAAATTATTTGCATGGTGGAGGAGGCAACTTGTGGTGATCGAGGATTTTCTGTATGTTGGGTTGGAATTTAGGGGAAGTGCATATTTAGTAATTCCCAAGGGTAGATAGTGGGATGCATTAGGTATGAAAGATGATAACCTTGTAAAAATATTTTTGTTTTTTATATGTTTTTGGTTGTACAATGAGGGATATAAGTCATTTTGTTTTCATCATGCAGACAGAGGTGTGTCATGTCTGGAAGAAATGATGGCACTAGAACATCATGGAGATGCTCAGGAAACAATAGAAATTGATGTCAGAGTAGGAGGACTTAGAGAGGTGGAGAGTAACTTCCATGGTTTCACAATGGACATTCCTTCCATGAGGATGCAATATGTACCCCTACACCTTCAAAGACAAACATTTTGGGTCCCTAAAGGTCTTAGGTATTTGCTACAACGAGTGGCGAGAGCAGTCGTGTTCTATGCTGAGCACAATGTGGTGCAAGGAGATGAGTAGAACCTCCAGACACTTTTAGTATTTTATGATGTTTTTATGGGCATAAAAGACCCATGTTTTGCCCTGCTATGTACTTTTTGGATGATGTATTTTGACAAAACTTTTGCTATCAAGCTTATATGAAAATGCATTTTTCGGTGGCTACTTATATTGTATTTTTTGTTTTATGTGATGTTTTTATTTATATGATTTATGTCCCAAATGTTTATCTATGTGCAATATACCAATCTAACATGTAATTTGCTAACGAATCTATAATTGTATTGATTTCTCTCGATATATGTCTATATTATAGAAATTCAAAATATCTTTCGAGATGATGAACCCTTAGATGGAGACATAGTAAAAATGGGTTACGAATGATGTATTGATGGTTTAGTTGACAGGCGACGAGTTAAGAATCAAGGTTGATAATCAATTGAGATATACCTAGAGAAGAGGCTTCGGTTAAAATTATGATGAAGACATGATATTATGCAACGTTATTGGTCGTAGATCTGAGGAAAATTCCTCTTGAACTCACTAACTCGCCAGAGTGGTAAATGACCCAAGCTACAGAAATGATATTCTAGGTATGTCGACTAGTGCCATCCACAAACCCGAAATATATGGGAAAGGATAATGTCATATGTGCATTCAATTACAAAGCAAAGTATAAGAAGCTGGGGAAAAACTCATGCATGCAAAAGTAAAGACATGCCATATCCAAACCATATAATAATGTACAAATCACACATGTGAGATATTCTATGCATAGTAGTTCTTTAGGTAAATCCCATTTCAGGGCTCACCAAGAGACACCTCATCATAATCCACTAACTCATAGGTGCCTTTTTGTAACACATGTTTTATGATGTATGGCTTGTGCCACATGGGTTCTAACTTTCCTACCCTAAGTTTGTCATGATCTTGATCATAGACCAGGACCAGATATCCTTCTGCGAAAGTGTGTGGTTGGACGGATTTATCATATTGAGTTTTGATGCATTTTTTATATGTCTCATTCATGAGAGAAGCATTGCGATAGGTTTCATCCATCTTGGTTAGATATAAAAATCCTTCCTCTTCAACAGAAGTATGGGGTAGGATTTCTATAGTGATTTTCAAAGAGGGAATCTCACATTCGACTGGTAATACTGCTTCTATCTCGTAATCCAACTGGAAGGGCATAAATCCAGAGGTTTTTTTAACTAAATTTTGATAATACAAAAGTGTGGAGAAGAGCTGCAATATCAAAGTGTAACATCCCTCTCTTGTGTGCATTGAGCGGACTTATTCTTTGAGGACACTTGTGTGCAAGTGATCCAGTGCTTTATACGATTGGTTGTTTTGATTATGATTATGATATATTGTGGATTTGATGATATGTTAGTTTTGTTGTATTTACATCGACAAGTTCTATTGACTGGGTTCTCCTGAGTGTGCAGGACTCTGGATGTTGAGGATGTTGAGGCATTGATGAAACCCCTTGGAATCTGGATCGAGTTAAGGAGTGGACTATTAGGGTTTGAATGTTGTTGATGTGACATATGTACATATGATTAGATATTATGATGTTCATTGTTATTGCTGACATGATTTGTTGATGGATGCAGGCTGACGATATCTTTTCGACTAGACTCACATTTGGAGTAAAGGGGTCACACACGACAACCATAGACATTGAGGGAGAGGTGTGGCAGTAACCCTACCATAGCCTACTAGCCCTCCCGTCGTGGCTCAAAGTGTAGGTTAATGATTACCTAGTTCGATAAGACCCATGATGTCGTGAGGGAAGACTATGATAGTCACTCATGATGATTATAAGGGGCACACAATAAGACAGGGTCCTTATTCCTTAGAGGCCCTTAGTCTCCCACAAGATCACCCAATGGAGTATTGACTTCAGGGGTTTGACATCTACCAAATTTAGTCAAGAGGCGAGTGGCACCTTTGGATCACGTAACGCGTCTTGAAGGGCACATCATGCAAATAAAATAGAAAGAAGAGAGTGGCACCCTTGGAGCATGTAGTGCGTCTTGAAGGGCATGTCACGAGCTTAACTGGCAAGTGAATAAACCTATTGCCTAGAAAAATATGCCTCCTTAGGATATGGTCGGTCTTAAAATGAATGATGTGATAAGTAAAGTTTAATAAGTAATTTTCCCTTAAGAACTATCCCCAAGCCTAGTGAATTGAAAACCTAGGTTTGAGTAGAACCTTAGAACAAAAAAAAAAAAAAACTAATTAGACATATAACAAGAAGGGCATAAAGAAAATTGAAGCATTAATAATTAAAGTGGAAATTTTAATAAAGGTTTAATTAATAAAAGGGGTATTTGTTTTTTTTTGTATAAACCTGCTAATTTTGAACTTAGTTATAAAAAGGGGAAACTTTAAGAAAAAGAGAAACTTAAAGAAAAGGGGAAAACGTAAGGAAAAGGGGAAACTTACAGAAAAAAAAGAATGTCTAACTTAGTAAGGAATATAGCCTTTGGAACTTTCTATTTATGAACTCAACTAGGAATTAAGTAAGGCTTAAGTCATTTAAGAATTGTAAGGGAATAATGGAACACCTAGGAGAGTTTTTAGGAACGCTTTTAGGTGGGTGAGGGATTTAGACAAATTTAATTAATTAATAAATTGATTTTCTGGTGCAACTAGGAGATCGGGCGACATGTGTACGGGGGAGGTTTTTCGAAATTTAATTAAATGAAAAAGGAATCTAATGAGGTTTTTTGGAAACTAATGACTAAGAAAACTATATAAAAAGAATGGTGGAGGAGGAGTATGGATCACATTTGGATTGCGTAACGTTACGTTGCCAAATTTTATCTTGACTAAGTTTCTTTTGTGGGAGTTGGGATACCCATATCGGATAACGAGTGGTAACTCGACCTTGCGGGGCGAGCTAGGAGCTAGAATTCTATGGTATTGTGTGTGTGGCCCCTTTTCGGCTTGTGGGGATCAGGGGGAAGAAAAGTACCCCTAGCATTGGTTGGGACATACCGGTGAGGTCTTCACGGTTAGAAAGTAGGAGACACGAGGGAGCGCAAGTGCGGAATAACAACCTCAGAATCTTCGTATTTGGTTACAGTAATCCTAAACTAAGTTTGTAATCATGCAGTTTCAATTTAAATGTAGTTAATTTCTATTGCATATGCCTTGATGGGAAAATTTATTCAAGGATTTATATTTTTTTTACTGAGATTTAATTAAGCATGTCATTGCAGTAATCCCATCTTTGTATTCATTCCGCCATGAGGAATTTTCCTAGTTTTATGCTTTCATCATTACATTATTGTATCGTTTTATCCCTGGAAAACCCTTTCTTGTAATTTATTGGAATGATCCTTGCTTATCTAACTCATTTCATCCTGGGCGAAACCCACGATCTGATTCAGGTTTTACATCTGAGTTTTTATGGCACCTTCACTCATAAATTTTATCTCTTCCCCAAAACAAACTCATTGCCAACCTTTTGATGTAGAACTGATTTAAAAGTTATTCTCATCGTTACCCACGATTACTTACTCTCCAACAAAGTCTTCCTCTACGATTGCACCTTCTTCTCTGCATTTGTTTTATTGTTTTTAATACAAAGAAAATTGTGTTTTTATCTTCTGTTCCTCTATCCTTTTAAGTTATTAGTATGTTCATGAGTAGTCGAACAAGAGCCAAATCGAAAATCCTTCACTCCGGTGTTAAATATTTATATTCAAATGCCCTACTTTCCTGTGCATAGATAATAAGTGTAGGATCATTTTTCCGCACATCGAGGAATTCTCTCATGGGAATTTATCCCCTCCTTATCCTCCGCGATTATAGTGATTTATTCTTTACAAAGTCGTGATTCCACACAATGATTTTGGGGATGTATCTCTAGGTCACCAAACATTTTACACTCTGTAATCCGTTTTTACTCTTTGCAATTCGGTTTTACTCTCTCCAATCCGTTTTTACTCTCTGCAATCCGTTTTTACTCTCTGCAATTTTTTTTTACTCTATGTAATTCATTTTTAATTGGCCCAACAAATCCATTGCTTGTACAATGAAAGTACCTCTTCATTGCTCTATGAATAATGTTGTTTTTACTCCTTGCAATTTTGTTTTTAATTGTACTTGTAAGGCTAAGTTGCAGTGTCAATGATAGTAGCATAATTTAAATAATAATAATAAAAACAATATTATGTTGACAAAAAAAAAGGGGGCATGCATTTATCTAAATCTTGGAAATTGCATGTAGTTTTTAATCTCTCTTTACACGTGTTATTATGGTTTTATTGAATGTATATCATGTATACTTATGATGAATAATGAAGGATTGTGGTGCAATAATGATCTTTCTGTAGACATGGAGGTTTAGCTAGTCCGCATCTTTATTTAATCCTCGTAAATCTTTTTTATATCAGTTCTGTATGAAGTCCATTTTAAATTTTAATAAATACGAACCTTGCTCAAATTAGGGAGTCGTGCCAAAATTTTAGGCACCCTTGCCACTGTGTGAAAGGAACAAATTCACTTTCCTTTTAATAAAAACCTTGTTTAGAAATTAAAACCTGGTGATTTAAGAGTAGAATGAAATTACTCAAGCATTAAAGTTACTAATGGAAAATACTTTTTAAGTGGAATTGACCCTTGATGAACTTAAATTTTCAATTTTAGTATAAACTCCAAGGAACGTATTTATATAGTTGGAGTGTTCCTCTTAAGATGTTGGATGTGTAAAACATTTTTGTATAGTTTGGAACATGAATATATAGTGAAGGTGTTCATTTAAGCAACTTCTAGATATTTTAATTAATTTTATTATGCTTTCTTCCTTATAATGTTTGGGGAGTAGTGTTTAAAGGGAGGCCTGGTCACATGTTACAATCATTATTAATGTCAATAATGAATTGTTTAATTATGAGGTCTTCCTTGTATTTATGAAGGGGTGTTGTAGGGAGAGATGTTTTATGCCTAAACAATGTTTGATTTTGTTACAACATGCTTGACTTAGTCCTTATGATGATAAATTGCAAATGAAATACATCTAGTCATTTTATAATCTTTATCTGATTGAATGTTGTTGTAATTTTCTTTAATATTTTATGATGTGCTAATCTTCTATGCTATTTATGTTTATGTGTCACTATCCTTTGTTGACGCATGGATTGCGACGTTATTGATTTCCCTGATGAGTAATGGGTACTGCTCTAATTATGATTAGTGAATATGCATTGTCCTGATCAAGTGTTGATGTTGAATTCTTAATGCAAAAAAAAAAAAATTACCTGTATGCTTCGACTTTTCTTAGGCATAATATGAGGATGTTACATATGGTATTAGAGCCAGTTCAACCTGCAAGTTGGGATCACTACAACTTTCATTGATTTGATAACTGATTATAATGTTTCTAATTAAGTTGACTTGTATTCGTGCAGGTAATCATGGTTAGAGGACATCATGGAGGAAGACGATGAGGTGCTAGGGGAGGAGGTGTGATGCCCCCAGTAGCATCCATGCCTGAGGGGTCTAACCCCTAGGGAGAAGAACATGTTGTTGGGAAGGAATAGAGAACTGTGGATGATGTGGTTGGGCTAATGAGGTCCTTTCAATAGATGTTTGAGGCACTGATTATCCATTTGGATAGAGATGAGGCCAGGGCATCAACACCCCCTGAGGGTCCACCATTCACTCTGGTTGGTACTAGTAGCATTCACTGAGAACTCAAGAAGGTCAAGTTTCCCAAGTTCTTTGGTGCCCCAGATGACGCAGACACCAAGGC
The DNA here is from genome assembly GCA_000966675.3 of Picea glauca. Classification (NCBI taxonomy): domain Eukaryota; kingdom Viridiplantae; phylum Streptophyta; class Pinopsida; order Pinales; family Pinaceae; genus Picea; species Picea glauca. The sequence continues at coordinate 285,693 of JZKD02S0136308.1, forward strand.
ATGGTTGGAGAATATGGCGATGTGATTTTCACTTCATGAATATACCTCCAACATGAAGGTCTGCATGGTGGTCTTTCAACTGAAGGGGAGCGCTATTATCTGGTGGAAGATTCTCCTGCCACATTTGAACATGGTCATCAAAGACATGTCATGGGAATGGTTCTGGGAGAGGCATCTATCTAAGGAATTCATTGAACTTCATCACAACGAGTTCAATGCCTTCCGACAGGGAGGTCATACGGTGCCAAATTACGAGGCTTGTTTTATGGAGCTACTTTGATATGCTTTGCACCTAATGCTTCGAGAAACTTAAGGTCAATAGGTTCGTGTTTGGCCTTAATGTCAACATTTGTGCAAAGGTTAGGATTATGATGCCTCAAACCTTGCATGATGTTGTCCAAAAGGCCCTCATAGCAAAGGAGGATCTTATCCGTGGGGGTCAGAGAAGGACTTCAGCGAGACCAACGAGGCAGGTATCATCTGGTGTGCAGGAGCATCAGACACTAGCTAGACATTCAACAAGATATTGTGGATTCCAGAGAGGATCCACTTTCACTACACCACGATGACCAGCGCATCAACAACAGACTCCTTACAAAGGACCACAGCACCAATAGCAACATTGACCGCAACATCAACAATTTGGTCTTGTTTAGTAGAACAAACTAGGGTTCCAGGTCGGTGGGCCGTCAACTTCTACTTCTCATATCAAGAGTACCAGACCGAAGAAAGGGTGTTGAACATGTGGAGAGCCACATTACCAGCATGACTGCCCAGTGGAGAGGACCAAATCATATGGATTAGCCAGACCCACTACCGTGGGATATTTGGGCAAGGCCCATTGGATTCATACAATAGTGAATAACCACTAGGAATAGCACCAATCGACTGTGCTTGAGACATCAAGTACCATTGTTGACCAGACCCTTGGTATTTTTATAGATCCAGGTGCTACAAAGAGTTTTATTTCTGGTGCGGCGCTAAAAAGAATCAAGGTAAAGGTGATCAAACATGACGATTTTATCTTTGTAGAAATGGCTTCGGAAGCCAAACAAAATCTTAGTGGCAAGGTTACGGGTTGTAGCCTTAACCTAGGAGAGTTTGTCACTAGGTTCTTATAAAGTTGTGATTAGTATGGACTGGTTGGAATCGCATGAGGCGATACTCAACTGTAAGGCGAAATGGTTGAGCTTGGTCGATGATGAGAGACAGAGACATGTGATTGTAGGTCGGAACTAGGGATTTTCCCTGAGGTTCATCTCTTCCTTGCAACTACGTAAGAGCATGTGCAAGGGATGTAATATTTATGCGATCCTTGCATTAAATGAGAAGGGAGTAGAAAAATGTCTAGAAAAACTTCTGGTGGTGTGAGAGTTTGTGGATGTCTTCCCTGAGGTGTAACCTGGGATTCCACTAGAGAGGGAATTGGAATTTACCATCGACCTAAAACCGGGAGCTAAAATGATAGAAATAACGCCTTATCAAATGTTGACCCTGGAGTTACAAGAGCTGAAAATGCAACTGAAAGAGTTGTTGGACCTAGGACTTATACATCTAAGTGTGTCACCATGGGGTGTGCCTGTTATTTTCATACGGAAGAAGGATGGGTCATGGATAGTTTGCATTGACTAATGGCAATTGAACAAGGCAACGATCAAGAATCAGTATCCATTTCTAAGGATTGATGATCGATTTGATCAGATGAAAGGTACAACAGTGTTTTCAAAGATCGATTTGAGATCAGGGTATCACCAGTTATGGATCAAGGAGAAAGTCATCCCTAAGACAAATTTTAAGATGAGGTTTGGAAATTACGAGTTTATTGTTTTACCGTTTGGACTGATGAACGCCCTAGGGGTATTTATGAGTTTGATGAACAGGGTGTTCCATGAATAATTGGACAAGTTCGTCCAAGTATTCATTGATGATATTTTGATTTACCTTCAGTCGATGGAGGTGCATGATGAGAACTTGTGCATGGTACTACAATGTCCACAAGAGAACAAATTTTATGGGAAGTTGTCTAAATGCTCGTTTTATCAATCGAAGATTCACTACTTAGGGCATGTCATCTCCGATGAAGGTATTATTGTGGATCCAGCAAAGGTCGAGGATATTATGGAATGGCCCGCACTGAAAAATGTCCCAAAAGTGTGTATCTTCATGGGTTTATATGGATACTATCGATGGTTCGTCAAGGATTTTTTGAAGATAGAAAATTCGATCACAGAATTGCAGAAGAAGAACAAGAAGTTTGTTTGGATGGAGAAATGCGTGGATGCATTTCGGAGGCTCAAGGAGCTATTGACAACATCACCAATACTAAGGATCCCTGACATGGACGCGGAATTCTTGGTATGCACAGACACATCCAAGGAAGGCTTAGGCAGAGTCTTGATGCAATACGGTCGAGTGATATCTTACATATCGATAAATTTGAGAAGGCATGAAGATAACTATGCGACACATGATTTGGAGTTCTTAGCCATTGTATATGACTTGAGAGTTTGGAGAAATTACCTGATTGGATGGAAATTTGAACTAAAAACAGACCATTGTGGTATACATAACATCTTTATGCAAAGAAACTTGAACGTGTGACAACGACGTTGGTCGGAATTGATTATCAGGTATGATTTTGAGATTACTTACATAAAAGGGACAGTGAACAGAGTGGTTGATGTGTTGAGTCAGAGACCATGCATATTTTCGGTGATGCTTCTTCAAACGAATATACATGAAAAGATTCTAACTTTACATCACGACGATGACTGGTACAAATAGGTCAAGGATTTTATCAGACAAAACACAATGATGGTACCAAAATTTGAGGGATTTACTATGCACAAGGATGGATTATTGAGATTTAAAAATTGAATTTACGTACCACCCAATGACGAGTTGAGGAGTTTGATCCTAAATGAGGTTAATAGAGTAGTGTATATGGCTCATCTTGGAGTCACAAAGATGAGGGCAGACCTTAAACCCTTATTCTTCTGGAAAGGAATGAAGGAATACATAGTCAACTACGTGGGAAGATGTTTATAATCTCAACAGGTGAAGGCTGAACATAGACATCCGACATGATTAATAAAACCACATGTTGTTTCATAATTGAAATGGGGGGTCATTTTAATGGATTTCATTGTTGGATTTCCACTGATGGCAAGGAGACACGACTCGATTTTTGTGGTAAACGAGGCTAATAGAGTAGTGTATATGGCTCATCTTGGAGTCACGAAGATGAGGGCAGACCTTAAACCCTTATTCTTCTGGAAAGGAATGAAGGAATACATAGTCAACTACATGGAAAGATGTCTATAATCTCAGTAGGTGAAGGTTGAACATAGACATCTGACAGGATTAATAAAACCACACACTATTTTAGAATCGAAATGGGAGGTCATTTTAATGGATTTCAATGTTGGATTTCCATTGACGGCAAGGAGACACGATTCGATTTTTGTGGTAGTCGACACTCTGACAAAGAATGCTCATTTTATTCCTTTGCGTGTGACATATTAGGCACCTGAAATAACTAGATTTTTCATCAGCGAGGTAGTGAGGTTTCATGGCATGCCTAAGAGGATTATATCTGATAGAGGATCGGTATTTATAGGACAATTTTGGACTAGTTTCCAAGAGGCCTTGGGAACCCAACTTAACTTTAGTAATGCATATCACCCGGAGACATACAGGAAGACTGAAATAAAAAACCAAATCTTGGAGGACATGTTGCGTATGTACGTTATGGACCAACAAAATCATTGGGAAGAGTTCTTTCCACTGGTAGAGTTTTCCTACAACAACAGTTATCAAAGCACCATTAAGATGGTGCCCTTCGAGTTTCTTTACGGACGACTGTGTCAAACACCTTTGAGTTGGGATTGGCTTGAGAATAGGATCCTGGTGGCACCTGAAGATATCCAATAAATGGAATACCAAATGAAAATCATAAGAAAACAGATAAAGAAAGCACATGATCGACAAAAGAGTTATGTTGATGCGCATCGTATCGATCATAGTTTTGAAGTTGGCGATTGAGTCTTCTTGCGGATGAAACCTCATAAGAGTTCGATCAAGTTTGGAAAGGGTGTTAAAATCTCTCCTAGGTTCATGGGACCCTTTGAGATTGTGGAAAGGAAGGGGCCCATGGCCTATAGACTAGCCTTGGCTGATTCTTTCAGGCATATGCACGATGTTTTTCACGTATCTATTTTGAGACATTATGTTAGTGATCCTACACATGTTATTGAAATTAGTTCCTTCCATGTATCAGATGAGGGTGTGCTCATGGCAGAGCCAATCCACATCCTGGACCATCGCAATCAAAATCTACAATGTCGAACAGTAGGTCAGGTCAAGGTCCAGTGGGACAACTATACTCTGCACTCGGTGACCTGGGAGGACGCATATGATATGCGTCATGAGTTTCCATTTTTGTTTGATAGCTAGACCTATGATATTGTGATACACCTTATTTAGGCACTTACATACTGTGAAACTTTGGGACGAAGTTTAAAACAAGAGGGGGTGTATTTAACATCCCGCTCTTGCGTGCACTAAGCAGACATATTCTTTGAAGAAACTTGCGTGCAAGTGATACGGTGCTTTATACGATTGGTTGTTTTGATTATGATTATGAGATATTTTGGATTTGATGATATGTTAATTTTGTTTTATTTACATCGACAAGTGTTATTGACTGGATTCTCTTGAGTGTGCAGGAATCTAGACATTGAGTATGTCAAGGCATCGATGAAACCCCTTGGACTCCGAATCGAGTCAGGGAGTGGACTGTTAAGGTTTGAATGTTGTTGATGTGACATATGTACATATGATTATATATTATGATGTTGATTGTTATTTCTGACATGATTCGTTGATGGATGCAAGCTAACGATAACTTGTCAATCAGACTCACATTTGGAGTAAAGGGGTCATGCACGACAGCGAGAGACATTGAGGGAGAGGTGTGTAAACATCCCTGACACAGCCTACTATCCCTTCTGTTGTGTCTCGAACTATAGGTTAACTATTACCTGGTTCAAGAATACCCACGATGCCATGAGGGTAGACTGTGACAGTTTCTCACGATGATTCTAAGGGGCATGCAATAAGGCAAGGTCCTTATTCCTTAGAATATCTTAGTCTCCCACAACATCACCTATCGGAGTATTGACTCCAGGCGTTTGACGTCTACCAAATTCAGTCAAGAGGTGAGTGGCACCCTTGGAGCACGTAGTGCGTCTTGAAGGGAACATCGCACAAATAAAATGGAAAGAGGCAAGTGGCATCCTTGGATCATGTAGTGCTTCCTTAAGGGCACTTCGTGATTTTAACTAGTAAGTGAATAAACCTAGTGCCTAGAAAACTATGCCTACTTATGACCTAGTCGGCCTTAAAATGAATGATGTGATAAGTAAAGTTTAATAAGTAATTTTCCCTTAAGAACTGTCCCCAAGCCTAGTGAATTGAAAACCTAGGTCTAAGTAGAACCTTAGAACAAAAATAAAAAAAATAAAAAAATAATTAGACATATAATTAGACAGGAAGGGGGTAAAGAAAATTCAAGAATTAATAATTAAAGTGGAAATTTTAATAAAGGTTTAATTAATAAAAGGTGTATTTGGTTGTTTTTGTTTAAACCTACTAATTCTGAACTTAGTTATAAAAAGGTAAACTTTAAGAAAAAGGGAAACTTAAAGAAAAGGGGGAAACCTAAGGAAAAGGGGAAACTTAAAGAAAAAGGGGAATGTCTAACTTAGTAAGGAATCTAGCCTTTGAAACTTTCTATTTATGAAATCAACTAGGAATTAAGTAAGGAGTAAGTCATTTAAGAATTGTAAGGGAGTAATGGGACACCGAAGAGAATTATTACGAATACTTTTAGGTGGGTGATGGAATTAGACAAATTCAATTCATTAATAAATTGAGTTTCTGGTGCAACTAGGGGATCGAGCGACATGTGTACGGGGGAGGTTTTTCAAAATTTAATTAAATGAAAAAGGAATATAATGAGGGTGGCCCCTTTGCGGCTCGAGGAGCTCAGGGGAAAGAAGAGTACCCCTAAAAATGCCTTGGAGGTACTGGTGAGGTCTTCACGGTCAACAAGTGGGAGAAAGGAGGGAACACAAGCGCAGAATAACAACCTCAGACTCTTCATCTCCAGTTACGGTAATCCTAAAATGAGTTTGTAATCATGAAGCTTCAATTTAAATTAATTTGATTTCTATTGCATATTCATTGCTGGGAAAATTTATTCAAGGCTTTATAGTTTTTTTTACTGAAATTTAATTAAGCATGTCGTTGCGGTAATCCCATCTTTGTATTTTTTCTGCCACGAAGAATTTTCCCAGTCTTATTCTTTCATCATTGCGTTATTGTCTCATTTTATCCTTGGAAAACCCTTTCTTGTAATTTATTGGAATGATCCTTTCTTATCTAACTCATTTCCTCCCGGGCGAAACCCACGCTCTGATTCAGTGGTTACATCTGAGTTTTTATGGCACCTTCTTTCATAAATTTTATCTCTGCCCCAAAATGAACTCACTACCAGCCTTTTGATGTAGAACTGATTTAAAAGGTCTTCTCATCCTTATCCACAATTTCTTACTCTCCAGCAAAGTCTTCCTTTGCGATTACACCTTCTCTGCATTTGTTTTTATTGTTTTTAATACAAAGAAAAAAAATATATCTTTTGTTCCTCTATCCTTTTAAGTTATTACTCTTTGCCTGAGCAATCGGCTAGGAGCCGAATCGGCTATGTTTCACTTTGGTGTTAAATATTTAGATTCAAATGCCCTTCTTTCTTGTGCATGGATAATAAGTGTAGGATCTTTTATCCTCCCAACAAGGAATTCTCTCTTGTGCATTTATCCCCTCCTTAGCCTCTACAATTATTGTGATTTATTCTCTACAAACTCATCCTTCCACACAACGATTTTGGGGATGTCTCTCCAGTTCACCAAATGTTTTACTCGCTACAATCTTCTTTTACTCTCTCCAATTCATTATTACTCTCTGCAATTCGTTTTTACTCTCAACAATCCATTTTTACTCTTTGCAATTCGTTTTTACTCTTTGCAATTCATTTTTACTCTCTGCAATCCATTTTTACTCTCTACAATTCGTTTTTACTCTCTGCAATTCATTTTTAATTGGCCAAGCAAATCCATTCTTGTACAAAGAAAGTACCTCTTCATTGCTCTGCGAATAATGTTGTTTTTACTCCCTACAATTTCGTTTTTAATTTCACTTGTAAGGCAAAGTCATAACATCAATGATAATAAAATAATTTAAATAATAATAAAAACAGTATTATGTTGATGAAAAAAAAGGGGGCATGCATTTATCTAAATCTGGGAATTTGCATGTAGTTTTTAATCTCTCTTTACACGTGTTATTTTGGTTTTATTGAATGTATATCATGTATAGTTATGATAACTAATGAAGGAATGTGGTGTGATAATGATCTTTCTGTAGACTTGGAGGTTTAGCTAGTCCGCATCTTTATTTAATCCTTGTAAATATTGTGGATATCAATTCCGTATAAAGTCCATTTGAAATGTTAATAAATATAAACCTTTCTCATATTAGGGAGTCGTGCCAAAATTTTGGGCACCCTTGCCACCATGTGAAAGGAACAGATTCACTTTCCTTTTAATAAAAACCTTGTTCAGAAATTAAAACCTAGTGATTTAAGAGCAGAATGAAATTACTCAGTCATTAAAGTTACTAATGGAAAATACTTTTTAAGTGGAACTGACCCTTGATGAACTTAAATTTTCTATTTTAGCATAAACTCCAAGGAACGCATTTATATAGTTGGAGTGTTCCTCTTAATATGTTGGATGTGTAAAACATTTTTATATAGTTTGGAACATGCATATATAGTCAGGGTGTTCATTTAAGAGGCTTGTAGATATTTTAATTAATTTTATTATGCTTTCTTCCTTATGATGTTTGGGGAGTAGTGTTTAAAGGGAGTCTTGGTCACATGTTACAATCATTATTAATGTCAATAATGAATTATTTAATTATGAGATTATTCCTTGTATTGATGAAGGGGTATTGTAGGGAGAGATGTTTTATGCCTAAACATTTTTTGAGTTGGTTACAACATGCTTGACTTAGTCCTTATGATGATAACTTGCAAATGAAAAACATCTAGTCATTTTATAATCTTTATCTGATTGAATGTTGTTGTAATTTGCTTCAACCTTTTATGATGTGCTAATCTGCTATGCTATTTATGTTTATGTGTCACTATCTTTCATTGACGCGTTGATTGAAATGTTACTGATTTCCTTGATGAGTAATGGTTATTTCTCTAATTATTATTAGTGAATAGGCATTGTCATGATCAAGTGTTGATGTTGAATTCTTAACGCAAAAAAAAAAAAATTACCTTTGTTCTGTGACTTTTCTTAGGCGTAATATGAGGATGTTACACAAAGAGGTTTTTTTCACTCCCACCATGTGTTGAAGCATGGTTTTTAGGAATTTGTTGATGGATTCAACTTGTCTATTTTCCCGAGGTTCGTAAAAGGATGAATTTTCATGGAGAAAACCTAACTTAGTGTGCAATTCACCCATCATTTGGTTCTGGAAATGGGATCCATGATCAATTACAATAGCTTGTGGGACATCAAATCGAGCAGTGATGTGATTGAACAAAAAAAATGTTTCAGTTCGGCCATCATTAAGGAATGTAGGCATAGCCTCATCCCATTTAGTGAAATAATCGACGACAACGATGATATAACTATGTCCCTGGACTGAGGTAGGGTTACATTGCATGAAATTGATACCCCATTTGGTAAAGGGTTCGATGAAAACAATGGGATGAAGTGGAGTTGGGTGGGTATGTGCTTTCTTCTGAAATATCTGACAAGGTGGGCATTTTTTAATGGTCTCAATGCAATCTTTGAATATGGTAGGCCAAAAATAACCGGCACGTAAAACATTTTGGGTTGTATCCATCCCAGAAATATGACTGCCACAAGCTCCAAGGTGACAGCAATTTAAAACTTGTTCACCCTCTTCATGGGTTATGCAATGTCGTAAAATAGTATCAATTCCATGACGGTACAAGGTGTCACCAAGGATAAGGTAGTTTTTTGAATGGTTTCGAATGTGATGTCGTTCATCATGTGAAATGCTAGGCTGAAAGCATTGGGTTTGAAAATAGAGAAGAATATCTCCATACCATGGATCAGGCATACTAATGAGGAAAAATGATTCACTGGGAAGGAAATTGTTGGGCTAAGTATTCTTATCAGTATGGGGAAGATCACAAATTAATTCTACAAAAACCAACGATTTTTTAGCTTTGGATTTGGCAAACTCGATATTGAATTCTTGGAGAATGATGATCCATTTTGAATATTTTCCCCCAAGTACTTGACGAGCCAAGATGTGGTACATGGGGTTTGAGTATGCCATGACCATGGTAGTGTGTAACATAATATAGTGGTGAAATCTTTGGATGACAATAACTTTTTCCAAAGACAAGTTTTTGACATGTGAATATCAGAGTTCGGGACCTGAAATAATCTTAGTCAAATAGTAGATCACATTTTCAGTGTCGTCATCATCCTCTTGTTCTTACACCATAGCAATAATGGAAACCGAGGTAGCCAAATAAAGGATGTAATCTTTCACATAATTGGGTGGATGAAAAAGTGGTGTGTTCGTTAAAGTATTCTTGAGATCATCAGATGAGAGTTGAGAAGTTGTGTCCCAAATGAAAGAGGTATCTTTTTGCAGCAATCTCATGAATCCTTTAGTGATTTTGGTATAATTGCATATAAAATGGCGAAGGAAGTTTTCCTTCCCTTGCAAACTTTGAAGTTGGGTAAGTTTGTTGGGAGGGGGTAAAGAAAGAATGTATTTGAATTTTAGGGGATCCACCCTAATCCCATCTTTAGAAACTCTGAAGTCAAGGAGTCTCCCTAATTCAACAACGAAAATGCATTTATGGGGGTTCAATCGTATGTTGTAAAACCTGCATCAAATAAATATGTCTCTTAGGTGACCAATATGTTCTCATTCATGAGTCGAGTGAGCTGGTAAGTAATCGAGATAAGTCTCAATGATATGTTTGATGTCATGGAACGCATATGACATAGCCCACTGAAAAGTGGCTCCAACGTTTTTAAGGCAAAAGGTGATTTTTGATAGGCAAAAGTCCCCCATGGGAAAATGAAGGTTGTTTTGTGTTGATCAGCCAATAAAATGTTTATTTGGTTATATCCATAAAATCCATCCATAAAAGAGAAAATGATGCTTCCAACACAATTATCGATAATTTGGTCAATAAAGGGTGTAGGGTAATTGTCCTTTAGACAAGCCTTATTAAGATCTCGATAATCGACAAAAACCTGAATTGTCCCTTGTTTCTTGGTGAGCAGAACTATGTTGGAAACCCATTCGTTCAGAGGGATGTGATAAATAAAACCATATTTTAATATTTTTTTGACTTCTACCTTGATGGTCGTGGTTTTTTTGGGATGAACTGGGTGAAGTTTCTATCTCACGGGTTTGACTCCTGGGTAATTTTTTATTTCATACACATCAATCGAAGGATCAATCCCTAACATTTCTTCGTAGCTCCAGGCGAAGATGTCACAAAATTCTTTAAACAAGGTGGTATAAGTTTCAAATTATTCAGATGAGCAATTGGCACCTAGTTGTATGTTTTCCACAATACCTTCTTTTATGGATATGTCGACAGTAATCGTGTGAGAGATATTTCAAAAATTCCCCTCAGAGATGGTATCATGAGTGAGTATCGAATATTGGGGAAATTCGATGATATTGGTAGGAAAGATAACAAAAATATCCATCTTGATCTCATCAAAACTGGGAATAAAGGAAAGACGATGGTGGTTTTCATCCTATGGTGCATCCTCGATACTAAGCATTTCCATAATAGATTCATTTGATGTAAAAGTTTGTAGGATGTAATCGAAAGTAGATGATAGGGAATATAACCAGGATGGTAACTGATATGTAGTAGATGCCAACATATGTTGGTCATATAGTGAAGGATAGGTAGAGTGTATGGTGTGGTATTCGGCCTATGTAGGACTAAGTGGCATAGTGTCACCTAGTATATCAAACTCTAAGGGACTAGGTATGGTCCATGGATCAAATGATTCGAAGGATTGATGTGCCATATTCGAAATCATATTAATCATTGTGATGTGTTGTGTGGTTGGAGGAAGAGGTGTAGGGAAGATACCCATGAGAAAAGAATCTTTAAAGTGACCTACCCCAACACTTTCATAAGTTATTTTTGAGTCTCCCAAAAAAGGAATATTGTTGGTTGTTTGAGTGTGAGTGTCGGGGGTGTAGTAATATAACTAATCGATGGTCACAATTTTACATTGATGAGGGAATTGGACACATCGAAAAAATTATGAAGCGATGACATACATAGCATAGAACCAACTTCTCCCTAGCAACAAGTTATAATCGAGGGGATCATCAACTACTTCAACATCTACAAAAATAGTTTTTCCTCCCAGTTGAACAACTATGAATTGTAATAATCCATGAGGATGGAAACCTCTTCCATAAAATGTTATTAGCATGGTGGGAGATTGATTAAGACTGGTTGATTTAAGGCCTTTCCATCAAGCCAAGTACATGACACATGTGGATTCCCCCTCATCCAATATCATGCGATGAATATGTTGATTCTAGACAACGACATCGATTTGGAAAGCAAGTTGGTGAGAGAGTCACGATTTAAAATTATCCATGTTGAATGTGATATTATTGGACGACTCAATATCTATAGCTCTTATAGCTTCCAAGAGAGTTCTACATTGGCTAGGGAAGTGTTTTAGAACTTCGAGAGCTGACATAGTGCAAGGTGCTTGGGTAAAATCTTTAACAATGTTGTAGTTTTGAGCAGCATGAAAATTAGGATTAAAGGTCGCCTTTCAGATTGTTCTCTTGGGTGGAAGTAGAATAGATTCAAACCTTGGTTTCTCAATATGGAGTGGTCTAGATGAAGGAGTAACTAAAGTGGACAGTGGATCCGATGTAGTCCTAGTAGTTACTTTTTCCTTATCGAGTTTACCTAGTAGTGTGCTATACATCGTAGTATGAGTGGTCAAATATACCCCATTAAAAATGTAAATGTGTGCACTCAATGAAGCTTCCTTGTTATGAGGATGACTTGGGTTACTTCCTGTTGGAGGTGCAAGATTTTGCACAACCAGTGACTGTTGTTGTGGAAAATGATGTGTTAATACAACAGGTTGAGAATTTCCTTTAAAACGTTTAGTAGCTTCATCCCGATGGGGAAAGTATTATGTGGAGTGATATTCACCACAAATGAGACATGGAAATTTCAATTTTCACTATGGTTGCTTCTCAGTGGTAGGTGGTTGTGCTTGTGTTTTAGGATCTTCGGTTTGATTATTATTTTTCTTAGGTTTACTCTTAGTTTTATTTCCCCCCCTGAATGTTGCGGAGAAGCAAATTGAACTTCATTCACTTCATATACTTGAGCTAGGGTAGAGTTCGATGAGAGTGGAGTCAACCTGGTAGCTCGGGCAATGACTAAACGATTGGTTTTTCTGGCCGACTGTGAACTGGACTGGGTTTTGATGGAACCGATAACTCCATCTGAATGAGTGGTGTAGGATGGTTTTGATGGGTTAGTTGATGTATCAGGAGCGTTTGGAATCAATTCATACAAAGTATCAGATTGGGAATAAACCAAATCCAGATACTGGGCATGATAAATGGATACCTCTTTTGTAACGACACAACCCATGGCTATATCACAAGAAATAGGAGGTAAAAGAGATTTGGTGAACCATTTTGCCAACAATTGGTCTGGAATGGTTTCTTTGATCAATCATCATCATCATCGTCTTCATTCGTGAATATGATCAGAAATATGAACAAAGTTAGTCTGATGAAGGAAAGTCAAAATTTATGTGCCAATTTCTTAGTGGATAGGTAATTGGAAGTGGGTGAGAAAATCCATGGCAAGTGAATTAAAATATTGAAAAACTCTGCATTGTAACTCAATGTAACATTTATCCGTTGAACCCGTAAGTGTACACTGGAAAATACGTAAATGGATAGAATCATCCATTAGTGAATTTAATGAACACCATATATGAAAGGTCATAATGTGGTTATTAGGGTCTTCACCATGTTTGTCGTCAAATTTTGGAATATCATAAGGTAACTTGGCAGGAATGACTGGCCAAAAAGGGGAGTGTAATATGGGATCGTTGGTTAATATTGACAGATTAGGTAGATCTAGAGTGGATAAGAATGGTAGCTTCCAGTTGACTTGAGGATGATATTGGTGTGGTATAGGAACACCAGTAGGACCATAAACTGGTTGTGGTGGATAGCTATATCCAGTAGGTCCTCCCATATTTTGTTGATTTTGACTAGAGAAAGTAAGATTCATTTGTTGAGGAATTTTCATAAAAGGAGAGGGGAAACCCATTTTTTCCTGGGGAGGATAACCATTCTAACCCACAGGAGGACATTTAACTTGACTATTTTGAGGCGGATAACTAGATTTCCCTTGAGGAGGGTAACTAGGTTGACCTTAATGAGGGTAAAGAATTTACAATTGGAGAGGAAAAGATGGTTGTCCTTGAGGACCCCAAGTGGGATTCAGGAATCCTGGGAAGGGTTTTCTAGAATGTAATCCATAAGGATTGATATTTAATATTCCTCCTTATGGGTTGGGGTTTGATGATCCTCCCTGATGTGATTGTTGAACAATTCCTCCCTGGGGTGGTCCCCAAGATTATGGCGAGTTTCTAGTAAACAAAGGTTGGAATTGTCCCCCTATCATCAGTTGGGTATCAACCAAGATTTGACCGATAAGTGGAGTTTCCCCCTAGTCATAATTTGTGCATTGAAGGATGGTCTCCCTAGGTAGGGATTTTTCCACTGAAGGGGGGTTGGCCCCCAGTAGGGATTTTTCCCGCAGTTGGGTTTTGTTGTGTGGAAGGGTTTTGCATCCTTTGATGTGAATATGTCCCAACGAGGTTTTTTGGAGTACATGAAGTTGTTGCTTGAAGAGGGATGGTAGGTGTAACCATCAGGGTACTTTCAAAATGGCTAGGTAACATGACTCCTATTTCAATTTGAACTTGTCTTGAAGTGGTAGTGGTATTCACCATTTGTTCGACGGTGGGATCAATGGGTTGACTTGATGGTCCTACATCTGCACCGACGGTGGTATATATATGTGGAGAGTCAAAGAGTGGTCGGATGAAATTAAATTTTTCATAAATATCTTGACCTGATGGAGTTCTCCATATAGAATGAACATGAGTTTGTTGTGGATCTACCATTTTAGTAGAGAGTACAAGGGTAGTGTATTCTTCATTGAAAGTTTTTTGTTGTGGCTCCATGTCTAGTTGATTATATGGCCTTGATGGTAGGCTAGGGTGATATTCTACTACAATGTTACCAAAGGAATCCACTCATATATGGAGTGGATCGTGAGGAATTTCCAAATCCAGGTTTGCAGGAAGGGTGGAACCTTTTTGGACCGCAACTAAATCTCTCTCAATATTTTCTATCAAAGGAGTGGTAACACTCCCAACGTCTGAATAGTTTTCGACCTCTTCACGGTAAGTGTCTTCAAGTAAGTTAGGAGGTATGAGTTCGTATCCTTCTGGAGGAAACCCTTTCATCCTACATGATCCATGAAGAGATTTATCAGCCATAATAACAATTTTAAGGACAACTAAAGTAAATAAACAACATTCTCTAAGAAATCTATAAAAGCAATAAGAAAAACAATGTCTTCTCTCAATGAAGGTACTAGTTGGTGATGAAATCCAACATCGTGTGATCAAATTGAGAAAGGGATAGGATATGAGTGAATGGATCAGTTACGTTGTTGTTCTTCTTAACAGACTTACACCTTGGTGCAAGTTCCCTCATGGTTTGACCCATGGGTTACCCTCCAAGGAGCCTAAGTGAGTTTGGCCAACATTTGTTCCAGGTAAAATAAAGACTTCCCTTCACCATCACCTTGTGTAAGGACCCTAAATATTATGGCCACTAAGGATACCAACTCGCAGTTAGCCTCTAGGAAAGTACAATTGTCAGTCAATTTTGAATGTATGGGAAGGATATCAAGTCCAAAATTCTTCAAGAGAACTGAGGAGAAATGGATCAGTAAACTCCAAAGAACCTCGAATGGATTCTGAATTCACGAAGCTCCAAGACCAAATGAAAACATTTTATCCTCAAGAAGAACCCCCAATATATGATCATACCACTGCGATTGGTTAAGCCTCAAAGGGATATTATTATTTTCTCTCCTACCTGCGACCTTGTGTTTAACCCCTGTGTCAGAGGGGGATCCCAACTATGCTTATACGAAGGTTGGATTTTCTCTCCCTATCAAAATATTGTGAGTTTGTATTGAATTATTTGGATATTTATTCTCACATCTTATTCCAAAGATCTAGTCCTAGTCTATTGTTGGTGTAAAGATCCAAAAATAAATTTTTCTAGTTCGATTTTAATTATCGTTCATTTTCATGGTTGTTTGTTACACAAGGGTGAATGATAGTGAAACTGGTGATGTTTGAGACTCGACTCCACAAAAAGGTAAAAATAATGATATGAAAACTTTATTTTCAATGAAATTATAGCTACGGAAAGAGAAGAGTTTATTTTCTTTTGTCACTAACAAACACTCAAGAATGCACAATTTTATGCTATTTTGTTCTCAACAAGAATTCAGACAATTTCCAAATTATAAAGAAGACCTTTTCAATATCCAAAACCAGTGCATACAAATATTTCTTTGTTTGATTGTGGATGAAAAATAAGATGTTTGTATAATGCTTCGTTCTTTCACTAATAATGAAAAAAGTTTAGTACTGTGATTTGAAAAAGAAGAAGCAAATGCACACAAACAAATACACTCTCAGTAGTAAACAAGAGACCGAAAGAAAAACAACCACCAAACTATTGACTCAAAGAAAAACACTAAGAAACCAAAAGTTACACTTTATAGTCTTTCATAATTGAGTAAGGGATCAAAGATAAAGAAAAAAATACTATGATCAATGACCTTCCTTGCGAAAACCTCCAATCAATCAAATAATTGAGAATATTGGCAAAAAGAAACCAATTTTGAGAGAGAACGATTGATTTTGAAATAAGGAAAGATAACACAAAATCAATAAGGACTAAAATAATGAAAGGTAGCAAGTTTGAGTCAAACAGAGGACAAGATCTGACAGATTAAGATATAATTTAGAGAAAGAGATCCAAAGACTATACCCAACAAGCAAGAAAGTCTACAAATTTTCAAAAAAATAAAAATTGGCACTCTAGTAACCAAAACACCAGAGTGTTGCAAAGATCCCTAGTAGACTCTAGGGGAGCGTTGCTTAAGCAACAATTCTATGACTTGAACTGCAGAAGGGCACTAGTTATGAGGAAAGTCTGAGGAAAAGCTTAAAAATCTCAATAACTCAGGAAAATTTAGTAAGAGGCTCTGTGAGAAAAATTATCAAAGACAAAAAGAAATAAAGACATATTAAATTAGACTATATGATCTAATTATAGGAAAAGGTCACAGATGAACCAAGGAAAGAGAAAACTAAAAATTTGATCCCCAGTGGAGTCGCAATTTTTTGTTACAGAAATATTCCCCTGTGGATAGGTGAACTTTCCCTTGTATTACTAACCCCTATACCAAGACAGAAACAATCATTTGGACACTACCATTCCTATAAAATCATTTCTATTATCAAAAAAGAGAGAAGAAGTTAAACTAGGATGTACTATGTTTATGACATTTTTCATAGCTGCTCGATTCGATTCTTGGCGCAAATCAATACCTGCAATGAACAACAAGAAACAAGAGACTTCCTTCTACTATAATGGATTTGGAAAAGAAATTCATCTATGAAAATCAGATTAAACATAGACAAGAAGATGAAACCACATACTTGAAGGAAATAGACCAAGTATATTAGATGAGAAATTCAAGAAGAAACTTGCAATCTTCAGATGATGTTGTAGCAACCTC
Source organism: Picea glauca (assembly GCA_000966675.3). Classification (NCBI taxonomy): domain Eukaryota; kingdom Viridiplantae; phylum Streptophyta; class Pinopsida; order Pinales; family Pinaceae; genus Picea; species Picea glauca. The sequence goes on from JZKD02S0136308.1 coordinate 302,752, forward strand.
TTCAAGTCCTCCTCGTCCAACCCTTGCTCGAAAGATCTAATGCTTTGCTGATTTTTTCCTCCTTATTCACCATGGGAATGCCTCCATTTGTAATCTTTGAGAGGATCAACTACCTTGGGAATATTTGGAATTAATTGAGGATATGGCTCCAATAGTTGTGATATCTCTCTTAGATGCAGCCTTAAAGTTAGATTCAAGCCAAAGCAACTCGATCCATCCATAACTATGTTTAGAAGAAAATGGGATTTCTTCCAAGATTTCCTCAACCAACTCAGTGCTCCCATAGAATGGGAAATAGAGTGCTACAACACTCCCCCTAAGATGGACAAAGAGCGCTAATGCTCCCTGTGTATGAGCATGTGAGCATTGATCTTCCCAAAATTTTCCAAGATGAGAAATTCCCATAGAAAAACATTTGTTCCAAAAATCATATGATGGGGTTTCTTCTTCTAACATGTTTTAGGGGTTGTATCAAGTCTTTTCATGGTATCATTGATGATGCGACACTTACAGAAAGAGAATGTGACACTTGCGACAAAAGTGTGACACTTACGACACTTACGACAATGAGAATGTAACATTGTTGAAGTGAGGAATTTTGATGTGTAATAGGACTGGGAACTCGTAACCAAAGGAAGTAGAATTTGTCCAAGTATGGGTGGAGTGCACTTGAGTGCAGCCCAAGAGATGTGCACCCATGGGAGAATTTGACTCGGTGAAAAATGAATGGTTATGTATTTCCTTGGTGAAAGGAAATGATTGTTGGAGATCCATATAAGCCAAGAAGATAGCACCATTCGAAAACATAAAGTTGGATGATAAATACAAGTATGAACCATGCAAAAGAATAAACGAATCGTAGGCACCGAAGATGAAGTACTCATGTAATGAGATTTGGATGAGGTGACAAAGAGAGAGAAGACAAGGGTAGTTCGTTGTATGGTTGTTCTTGTAAACTCCTTTGGTGAGTGGCATGAGTTATCTCAACACTTTGTTGTTTTTGTTTATCAAATATTTCTTGGTATTAGGCCAATTTGTCCGCCCACACAAATATTTCATTTATACTTGTATGGTTTTTGTTCTTTACTTTTACATTAACTAAGTAAATGTAACACACAGATAACTAAGTAAGAAACAAGGGCTCAGTGAAGGCGTATTCTAGGTTAAGTAATTCAGTTAAGCCTTGTTGTTGAATGAAAGGTGTGGGTGACGTGCGATGCTGAGGATGTTGGGAATCCACAACCTAATTGAATATCCCAGCACCGTGAAAGTTGCACTTTATTCCATAAAGTGCCTCAAATGGGCTATTATTTAAAGATGATTGATATCCATTGTTGTACTCAAACTCTACCAAGTGAAGGTAATATTCCCATTTTGATGGTTTATCCATCACATACATTCTAAGCATATATTCAATCTCTTGATTTACCCTCTCTGTATGTCCATCTGAATCAAGGTGATAAGTTGTGCTAAAGTTCAGATTTGTCCCAAATCCTTTGAATAGCCCTTTCCAAAAGTTCAATGTGAACTTGGGATCTATGTTAGACACAATTGTCTTAGGTACACCATGCAACTTAGAAATTTATCACATGGATATTTTAGCAATGTGATGCACATATGTCGCACCCCGCAATATCATATGTTTACCATGCACATATGCACATTCTTATTTAATACGCACCATGGCCACACTGAAATTCCAAATTCGACCACTACCCAGTCCAAATTTTTCCTTAAGTATAATTCTGCCCATGGAGGCTTAGTGTTGAAAACGGAGCTCTGATGCTTCTTGTTGACCTCTGTCCCATACAAGTCCAGTGTTGAACCAATCACTCTGATACCAGAATGTAATGTCCCCAACCACCTAGACTAGGACCCATCGCACAACCTCTCCTAAGTTCATGCCTCATACCTTGAGTAACATGCCTGAATTACTACTGAGCAACATTAACTTAAAAAAGTTAGTGTGCAGTTAACATTCAGACTGGGCATAAACACTTGAGGAAATGCGCACAAACCAAACTAGTTCACTCTACACCACATTCCTTCCTAATTAAACAACTTATAATACTATAAGCAACACAAAATGAAATTGTACACACCATCATGTTGTTCACACCAACATTATTGTACACACCATCATGTTGTTCACACCAACATTATTGTGCATATAACCCACTCTTAACATGTGAACACTATTGCGCACATACTAATATGGAGCACCTGAATACCACCATGCACATAACCATACTGACACCCCTGGAAGGTCCTACTTTCCCTGTGTGTGTAGACTACTTCCAATGCCCACAACGAATCCAGTCACTTGTGCACATAGACCACTTTCTGCGTGCATGGTACTCCTAGCCTCATGCAGGAATCTCTTGACCATTTACCAAGACTATCTTTACATAAATTACTTATCAACTAACATGCTCGACATGTACAACAACTAAAATAAATAATAACATTACACTTACATGAATAAACAACATTAAACATAATAACAACCAGTGTTCATATGCATTATCATACAAGAGGTAGACCATAACCAATACAGGTAAATGAACATGTAGTAAATAGACAAGTACATAATAACACTCATATTTCAAAAAAGCCACAAACTACGTGCATGACTCAGATTTTCCTCCCAACCATAGACTTTGTTTCTCATAATATTTTAGAAATAGGTCACCCTTGAGCTGGGGCTCAAACTCCACCACAATAAAAGGACTTCTAGTGTCAATCCATGATTTAACAATCAACAAAATTTTTCACTCCAAAGTGCCAACTATTGCAACTAGTATATAACCCCTCATTCCCCACATGCATGTCCCACCCCGGGACATGTGCCCCTTCTCTACTCAACATTCCTTCAACTTCCCCACTTCCCTTCTAGGGATTCAACAACAGGTCGGATCAGGAAGTCTCAGAGTACTACAACTAATGCCAAGTGCACCGGGGAACAATTTCCAGCAAAATCTCACCTAGAGAGAATGTTCTCAGGCCTGAAAAAACCACCTCTTCGACAACTTACTAGCCTGAAAACCCACTTCTTATACAACATATGGGCCTGATGAACCACCTCTTCGAAAAACCACAAGTTTTCCCAAGAATAGGGACATACGATATAGTACGACACAAACTCCTTTTCTAAGGAAAATCCATTTGAATCTCCCGATAATAATGGATTTTCTTCCCCAAAATACACTAAGGCCAACAATGTATATTGCATACCTTAAACTAGACACTTGTCACATTCGAAGCTAACATTAGCCACTTGGTGACTCGTTTCCATCCATCGGGAACTTAGGATAAATAATATATCCGTAAGGTTACACTTTTCAAAAATATCATTAAAATATTTCATCCTTTTCCCTTTTTCAATGGAGTTCAACCCCTGTCTCTTTTTGTTTGCTATGTCTTTATGCAACAATTTTAGTTTATTATTAACTTGATTGTGGTACACTTTATAAGGATAGGAAAAATGGCCTATTTGTGTACCATCTCACCATACCAATGGTCACACAGGCTCTCTGACCTCAAATCATATACATACATATGTATAAATTACAATCGTTCCTGCACTTTCTTGAGTGTGTGCAACACTATGAAATATGTGCACCCTTTGTTTATGTGAAATCCACATGCACTGGCTTAGGTACGCGCAACACTATGGAATATGAGCACCTGTTTCTTTGGTTACAAACCTCATGTACTACTCAGGTGTGCGCAAAACCAAAACGGATCATCAGCTTATATTTTCTTCACATTTACACATGTTGCCAATGTCTCACCAGCCTATATGGAAAATTACATCACACACTACTTAAGTGCATGTGAAATAAAAATGGCTCACCAACCTATATGCACAACTAAAAATGGGGTTTGGATTAAGGACATTACAAGAGTCCTAGTTCTGATGGAATTCCCATTGAATTTTTTCTTAGATATTATGATTCATTGAGGATGATCTTTGTAGGGTAGTATGTTGATACTAAGAGCGGGGTGAATCAGTATCAAGTACAATTTAAAACCTTTTTCAACTTATACTTAAACCAATACACCACAATACACCATGCACAATATATGAGAAATAATCAATAGTTATTGTTCAAGGGAATTAATGACTTCCAAAGGTAGCTACAACTTCCAAATGTAAAGGGAGGGATAAAAATCCAAGAGGAAGATAAAATCCTCCAATATCAAGAGAGGTTTAAACTCTCCATCCTTTCCCCTTCCTTCCACCCAAGAATATATGAGAGATAATACAACTTTACATTAAATCATCACCATCAACCAACCATCACATAGAACCTGATAATGCTTCCTGAGACTTCTTCAACTTCTAAAATTATTCAATTCTTGGAATACTATGATCCTGTAGATAATATTACTCAATGTATTCTATGAAACTTCTCCAAGTTTCACTCCTTAAATCCTCCCCAAAAAGATGTTATAGAGAGAATGGTAGACCTTGTTCAATTTTGGTTTATTTAGGAGAGCGAACTTGTATAGAATGCCCCGTGCTCAATATTTAACATCAGATTTTGAAACTCACAAAAAATAAACTATATTCCATAATAATTCCAATGAAATTGGTCTCATGTCATTTGGTTTCTCTATGAATAAGTTATGACAATACTTTTTTATTGACTAGCTTCAGGACTAGCCAAAAACCTTATCTTCCATAGAGTGTATCTCCAAAATTATAGTGAATAAAGAGATGATTTTTTTACCACAGGTACCTTGGTATATATTCTCAATACCATATCAGTTTCACCATCTGAATTGTTCTAGAAAACAAATTATAGAGAAAATGGTAAGATGACCTGTAAATAACATACCTTAAAACACATCACCAAAAGACTTCATCCTCCCTTGAAATTTGGCCTTCTTTACTTATGATTTCCTCTTAAATTCGACTTATATTTAAAATGAATATATAATGATATGTATTTATACCATTTATGTCACTTTATTTTAACATTAGGGATGACCTGACACTTTCTTATTTTGTAATTATTTTCTTTAATTATCTTCAGGGCCGACCTGTATTTCCTTCTTTAATTCACTTTGTCATATTCAAAAATTGATTTATCCCCAACCATCAAGATCCACATGACATGCCACATACCACTGGAAACAACATGATGTATACTATCCATCCATGGGTTTTGTATCTTCATGTGCATTTCCCTTCATTTCTAAATACCATATCAATCTTGCAGTCCAAAACCAATGACTAGCATTGACATCAATGACAACAACCAATCTTCCAACAATCTCCCCCTTTGTCATTGATGGAAACACTCATTCTCCCCCTATCATCATGATCCCAATTTATCTCCCCCTTTGACATCAATGGAAAAGGGGTAGCTGCAACTTTTACCACAGATACCATGATATGTCTTCTCAATACCATAGAAATTTCACCATCTGAATTGTTCTATAAAAATATTTATAGCAAAAATGGTAAGATGACCTGTAAATAACATACCTTAGAACACATCACCAAAAGACTTCATCCTCCCTTGAAATCCGACCTTCTTTACTTCTGGTTTCCTCTAAAATTCGAATTATATATATAATTAATGTATAATGATATGTATTTATACCATTTATGTCAATTTCTTTTAACATTAGGGCCAACCTGGCACTTTCTTATTTTGTAATTCTTTTCTTTAATTGTCTTCAAGGACGACCTGTAATTTCTTCTTCAATTCACTTTGTCATCTTCAAAAAATTGTTTCTCCTCAACCATGAGGATCCACATGACGTGCCACATACCGCCGGAAACAACATGATGTATATTATCCATCCATGGGTGTTGTATATGCATGTGCATTGTCCTTCATGTCCAAATACCATATCAATCTTACGGTCCAAAACCAATGACTAGGGTTGACATCAATGACAACATCCAATCTTCCAACATAGTGGACATATCAAGACAACTTGGGAAAATTCTGGCCACTTTCAGTACCACCTTCATAGCAGTTATCCCAAAGGCCAACAATCCAATGTGCTATGAAATATTTTGACCCATCTCACTTTTCAATATCATTTACAAAATTATCTCAAAAATAATTTCTCAATGGTTGAAGGAATGTTTTTTCTCAATAGATGTAACTTGATTAGTTTGGCTTCTTGGAAGGTATATAAATACATGAGGTCATTGTTGGCACCCAAATGTTTTGGTAAATAGCGTGTGTGTGCACAAACAAAGTTATGTGCACTCATTCTAGTTTTGCGCACACCCAAGAAGATGCACGAGGATTGACAAGAAGTGTGTGCCAGATCAATTTTTGGTAATGCATGACAAATCAAGTTCTACCAATGTGTACCAATCCAGTTTTTGGTATGCATTCCAAAAATAAATAAGATTCACACCGAAATCAAGAAAATAATCATCAAGAAATATCCCTGAATGATTACTACATGTGGCACAAGGGAATGTGGAGCAGACAGAAGATGAACTAGAAAGATAGTTAAGATTTCCTCGATTCCATAAAGGCTAAGTGGAATGCACACATGTGAAAAAATCATGAGAGACTATTAGTTAGTAGAGAAAGTGGAGAATAATTGAAAGAGACAGAGCTCAAGAGCCGAGAATGGTATAAAAGGAAGAAATAATGAAAAATAAAGGGTTTATTTTCACCAGGTTATTGCTAGTTGTTCATTGACGTTTAAGAGCTCACTCTAATCCTCTTTAGTACTGTAATGCTTCTAGTTGTCTGTCTGAGTCTGTCATATTTAAAAGTCCTGGAAGAATGCACACAATGAAATATATTGTAAATTTGGGAATTATCTGATGGAATATCAGACTCTCTTGCTGTCGATATATGTTTTTCTTAATGTATACCTCTAACTTATGGAATGAGGATGATAATAAATATACATTGATTCTGAACCTATGATGTGTCAATTATGTGTCTAAATGAATATATTTCTTCCATTATGTTTTTTCATATGTTAAGTAAGTTGCAATGAATGAAATTCACAATGGATCTCTAAGTGTTTATCCCTTCATCCTCTAAACAAGACCAAAAGGTATCTGTTTAAGATTGATATGTTTATGCTTTGCGGTTTTTTTTCATAAACTATGTATGAACCCTAGGTCTTAACCCCCCAACATTAGGAAGGACGCACACAAGCATGAAATGACCCTATAGTTGTAGGGATAGCATAGTAAGGCCTCCACTTAGTGAAAACTAATAACCTGAATGTTGTGATAGTCAAAGTAGGCCTCTCCAAGGAATTTGACAGAGTAAGATGGATTGTTTTTTGTCTCATTCTTATTCACCTTGGATTTAGTCTTGAAATCATGGAATGGGTAATGCGATCAATAAGATTGTTTTATTTTTCAATGTTAATCAATAGGGAGTACTCACCCTCGTTCAATCCTGAAAGAGGAATCCGGTAGGGGTTCCCTCTATCCCCACTCCTCTTTCTCTTCTTGGCATAAGATATTAGCCAAGCACTTAGGGAAGCCTCAACAAATGTTTCATAAAGGTATTCTAATAGGTAATTCATGTCTTGTTTCACATTTATTGTTTCCTGATGAAATGCTTTTTTTTGTTATGGCTAAAAAAGAATGGTAGATAAAATCAAACAGATCCTCGATATATTCTATACAACGATAGGCATGATGATAAACCCATACAAATCCATGGAAACATGTTGCGGTCTTTATGAGGATGAGAAGATATACATAGTTCACATATTCCTGTTTATGTAATGGTTTTTGACATGGATTTTGAATACCTTTGTTTCCACTTAAAGGATAATATTTATCTCAACGGTGATTGGTAGGGTCTTATAAACAAGATAAAAAAAATAAATTAACAGCTGATGTAGAATATGGATCTCTCGTGGAGGACATTTAGTCCTCGTCAAATCAATCCATGACGCGATTCTAGTATATTAGATGTCTCTTTCCTAGATCCTAAAATTAATCCTTGAGCGACTAAGATAAATCTGCTATCATTTAATATGGTCAGGGGCTTGGGAAAACAAATATTTGGAATTGTATCTTGGAATAAACTTGTTATCCTGAAATTCCAAGGAGGATGGGGGATAAAATATTTGTTTCTATTTTCAAAATCTCTTGCTACCAATAATGTCTAGAGACTCCTATAGGTACAAGGTTTTTAGGTTCAAAGGATTAAAGACAATGATCTTTCCACTCTCTCCATTGAGTAATGGATTCGATCCCCAAACAATAAATATCAAAGATCTTAAATCATTTGGTAAACCATAATAACATCCTTTCCTCTCATCCTGAATTGGTTGTTCTGCAAGTGGGAAAAGGTGATAAGGTCTAGGTGGGCCTTGAGCCTTAAATTGGGATAAATAACTCACATGGAATATATTTAACCTCTTTAATTATCTTATATCCAAACGCTTCTACAACTTTTGTCACATTTCTTGTGGATAGGCGGTGAACAAAAAAAACAACAATGCCTCTTGTGGAGAGACCTAGAACTCAACGAGGGTTATGCTGAGATTTGGAAATAATACATAGATTGTATTAAGAAATACAATGGCATACTCACTAATGAATAGGATGAAATCCTATGGTACTTGAACCCCTTAGGAGGATATGATAGACCCTAACCTTGGATGGCCATCCAATCAACCATTGACCTAAACCATTGACTTAGTGTTGGAAATATATATATAAATTCAAAGATTTGGAAAATTATTTTTGTTTTATATGACTTCTCCTCAATAATAGGGCTTTGATTTGGGATATTTTAAAAAATAATCTTTGAATTCTTAGGGAGGTGTTTCCTCTATTAAGCATACCTTGAAACCAACAACCATTTTATTCTCTTTTATCCTTCTGAAATCAAGTTTGGAAAGAAATTGAAGGCCTAATAGGACTTTGCAAAAATTGGAAAGGAGAATATATAGAATAAACTTTAATTAAATGGTATCAGAACAATGAACAAAAAAAAATATTTCAATTCTCTTTCCCTTACCTTGGCTAGGGAAATTTGGTTGGCTAGAAATGCAAATATTTTCAAGGGTACGAACACCCTACTCTTTAAGTGTGATTCTCAAAGTCTTAAAATACTTAGTTCCTTTAAATAAAATCCTTTTTCCCCTCCTCATGCTCATGTATCAACAATCCATATCAATGAATATTTTCCTTGGGCCTTCTTTGATGGAGCCTCACAAGCCAACACACCAAAAAGAGGGGTTGGGGGTGTCATCTTCCTCTCCCAAAATAACTTTTTTTCATTCAAAATTTGGATTGGCAAAGCCATTAACAATTATAGAGAACTCACGACACTCAAACTAGTTATCATTCTTTCCCTCAAAAAAACTGATCTCACAAATCCAAATCTTGTGTGATTACCTCTTAGTTATTTAATGGATGAAAGGGGACTCTATTTTAATGAATTGTTTGCTTCATCCATATTTTGGGACACCAAGAACTCACAATATACATTTTATTAGGGACACAACACTCAATTTGATAGGTTCTCCAAGGAAAACCTAGAGCTGCAAGAAGGAACTCGAGAGATCATTGAGTCCCAATAGAAACATTTTAATTCTAATCTTCATGAATCATGGTTTTAATTTCTTTAGTATATCAAAGATTATGATTTAATGATTTGGTTAAAGGAACTAATTGTTAGCACCTTTTTTACCCTTTGGGGATTTTTTATTTTTTTTTATGTTATATAGAGCACAAATGATGTCATTATGGGAGCAAGGCAACACACATATTTTATCCAAGTAAAAACAAAAATACAAAAATAATATTTTATTGCTTAATATACTCGCTAACAAAGATTATTTTTTAAAGAAGACTATATAGTCATTTTATATAAGGACCTTAAGAGATAGTCCCTCTTTTATAATTTTGTTACTTCTAATAAAATTGTTAGAATTTTTTCTCTTACAATTTACAAATCATAAAAATGATTCATATATTCAATGCATTCCTAACATATAAATATATAATAAAATCATTCATATATTCTATCCATTTTCTATTTATATATACATTGCAATGTAGAATTAATATTAATATAGCACAATTTGTTTTTACTTTTAAATTAATAAGTTTTATGTTTTTATTTTTATAAGAATTATTGGTCAAAACATAATGCTTCCCATTCTAAGTGGATTGTGCAGGTGACCGCTGGCATGGGATTTTGGTTTCAACTGTAATGAAATGATGTTATTCAATGTAGGTTTTAAAATTTTTTAAAAATTATTGTTATGTGGATTTTCATAAAATAAGTTAAAACATTTTAAAATAAAATTTATAATTGAAGTTTTTATCAATCAAAATACTAAAATTCAAAATATTACAATTTCTTGCAAATTTTCATTAAATTAAAACGAAAAATAGATATAATATTTTTTTATGATTTACTATATTGTTATGATTGAAGATATTGGTTAATGAAGGGATTTAGGATTAGGATAGAGCTTCCAACTCGCATGGAGAAAGTTTAGGTGAAGTAAGGAACAACTTCATGGGGTATTTCCCCTGCATCGGGTATTAGGGATGAACTCCAAATGCAAGTGGGACCCTGCTCCTCCCCCCACATGGAAATTCACGATGAGGACAACTTCCCTCCATTCTCGTCTGCCACCTCCCACACTCATGTATATTAATGTCTCCTATGGTTGTCGTGTCTCCTCGCATGTTCCTTTTTATGAATCACCCTCATATTCCCATCACCTCCATCCTCGACTCTCATATTTGGTACGAGAAGGCTCGCCTGGTTATGATGAGTTTCCTCCTGCGCATAGTGGTGGATATGAAATACATTTTCATCCTTAGTGGACTTACCCTACACTCATATCCTCTTATTCTTTGATGCCTCGTCCTTAGTTGCCTTCCCTCTACATTTATCCCCTCTCATCCTCCTATTCTTTCAAAGGTTTAACAACTCCATTCTCCATCTCCCCTTCTATGTTCTAGTTGTGGCTCACAGAAGATCCTCCCATCACACCCATGGTAGCTCCTCTATTATTCCTAGCACCCGCTCTGGATCTAGGCTCATAGATGTTGCAGAAAGCTTCACTGATTCATACCGCACCCTCACTCCCCCGAGAATATGAGTTGAGATTGAGGAAGTAGAAGCTGACGTGAGGGCACTAAGAAAATTCATTCCTAATGAGGAGGTATCCCATACTACCATCCATTGGGTTCATGATATGAGAACAATACAAGGGTGACTCTCTCATTACTTAAAGACAATCGACATTTACTGGCATTTAAAAATCTCATGGATTGTGTTCTTCTGGATCACCATGAGGCTCGACAGGAGGTTCTCATGCAGTTGGACGATGTGCAACTCTAGGTGAAGTTGATCAACCACAAATTGAACATGTTTGTAGAAAAGGTTGCTGGTATGGATCTACAAAATCTTGAATATGTTCAACCTTAGATCCCAACAATGGAGGGCTTTCAATTTCAATACGTTTTTATGTCTCCCCACATCTCAATTTTGTGGATTATGATGAGAGGTTTGGGAATCACACCCAGCTTCACTACAGTAGAATAATATAGGTTCATGACTCTTTGGGTTTCTTTCTTGTGATTTATATTGAGAGGTTTGGGGATTATCCCCCTACCTCAGTTTAGCAAAATAGATACTAGGATGCAAAACAATAGTGATAGGAGGTATGATTTCAGTTTGTATCTCAGATAGTTATCTATATTTCATAGACAGAGCTCTCATACTATATTGGACAAGTTATTGTTTTGTTGTTGGTCTGGTTTCCCTATGGGAAGACTAGCAAAAAAACCTATGTTTTATATTTCAATGGAAATATACTGACTCTGGATTATTTAGAAGAAAAAAATTGTGGGGTATTTCATCGGATCCCTCCTTCTCTTCGCCTTCATAGTTTCCTTTTTATTATTGATTAAGAGATGAAAATTTATCAACACTCGTCTCATGTTACATATTATTGTTGTTCTATATTTGCATCAATTTTTTAAGTAATAGTTTCTTTAATATTAAATTATTGACACACAAGTAGAGTCAAATTTTTCAATAAAAAAGAGGATTTCATATAAATACATAAGTGTGTATGTACGCTAATTATGATCTTTCATGATGTGTTAGTGACAATGAAAACATGGAAAAACAACATGTTAACTTAGAGGAATTATTCAAGGTACTTTTACAATTAAATTAAAAAACAGATATAATATTTTTTATTATTGATTATATTAGGACAGAGCTACCAACTGGCACAGAGAAAATTCAGCTAAAGGAGAAGAATAACTTTGTGATGCTTCATTCTCTACGCTTTTATAATTTCCTTATTATTGTTATCCGTTATAATTTCCTTTTTATTATTTGATTAAAAGAAAGAGGCAAAGTTATCAACACTCGTCTCATGTTACATATTATTGTTCTATCTCTGCATCAATTTTTTTAAGTAACAGTTTCTTTAAGATTAAATTATAAGCACACCAAGTAGTAGAGCTAGAATTTTCGATATAACATATAATTAAAGTTATTTAAAAAATATTTATTGATGTAAATAGGTAAGTGTGGGTGTATGATGGTGTTGGTCTCTTCGTTAGTGACAATTAAAACATGGAAAACCCAAAATTTGTTAACTTGAAGGAATTATTCAAGGTACTTTTACAATGAATTTGCATATGGTTTAAAGGATGAAATGTAGGAAATTAAATTAGCTTTCAGAATATATAATTTGTTTACAACTATGTGAAATTTTAGTACATTAACAATGGAATTTCCTTTAAAAAAATGGTAGAATTGTAGAGAACACAATGTTCTAGTACAAGGTATTTTTTTCAAAATTTATAATATTCCTTATATATATTTTTTTAAATTATGAAAGTCATCATATCTGTAAAATTACAAGGCCTTGCTTTAGTGCAGGGAATGAGGATCTTAACATTATCAAACAATTGTTCTCATGAGACATATAAATTATTTTTAAAATGATTAAGCAAATAAAATGTTATAGTAGAAATAAAAGAGGTATGTATTTTAGGATTCTATGTCAAGAAAATATATATATTAAAAATAGTAAAAAATATTAATTAACATTTTTATATATTTGGAATGTGACTAATTGACTCTATGTGTCTGTAATTTCATTGACAACATATTTGAAAGGTATTGATATGTATTCAAATAAATGGATGTTTTAATGTATCTTAAACCACCAAGTTTTTCATCGTGAACCTAAACCTGAGGAAACCAACTCAACAAAAATGTACACTATAGTTTTCACGGCTGCCCCAAAAGAAATGAAATGAAAATAACTCATGCACAATGTGTGTGTGTTTCAAGAACGCTTGCACACTTCAGAACTCTCACATGCTTCAAGGATGTTTGTGTGCTTCAGGAACACTCACACACTTCAAGTATTCTTATGTGCTTCAGGACCACTCACATAATTCAACAATGCTCATGCTCTTCAAGAATGCTCATGCACTTCAAGAATGATCACCTTCTTCAGGAATGTTCATTTTCTTAAAGAATGTTTGTGTGCTTCAAGAACGAGCATGCATTCTTAGAGGGTCCATGTTATTAGTAACACACACACATACATTCCTACTAGCACAACATCATTTCCAAGACCTTGGGACAGATACTAATTGTTCAAAACCACCTAGTGGCACTGACATCCCCAACCATAGGCTAGGGACATGAATGAAATCTTGAACTCATGCATCCAAGATGACAAACAAAACCTTGAATTCACATGAAATATTCAACCATGAAGAACAACTTGAACCCATAAACATGACCACCCAACTGCATCCTTTAGCTCTTAATGGGCATATTAACACCATTAGGGTTTTTGGAGAGGTACCTATCAATACAAATACTTGGACCAACATCAAGTGATGAAACTTTCTCATTAGGCCTAAAAACTATCTTACATGGCTCAAGAGCCATCAATGAGTCCTAAGCCACCATAAACAATCTCTATGTGGGATATTTTTCCTTTGAGTTGCAATATGGTCACCATTAGAAGGTTTCAAGCACCAATTATGGGGAATGGGGAATTAGACATCAACAAGGGAGGAAAATCAAGAATTAGGACCTAAAATAAGCTTTCGGGCATCCAAATCCAAGAAAGTCGCCTTTAACCACCATACATAATGTATTGAGTGTTGGATTACTGAGAGGGCGGGTGAATCAGTAATAGTGTAATTATAATCCTTTTTCTTCAAATGTTATATCAATGTAGAATTATTATCCAATAATGAGAAGTAAGAAATAAACAATCACACACATACACAGTAC
>JZKD02S0136308.1:329091-340789 GCA_000966675.3 Picea glauca
ATATATATATATATATATATATATTGACATGGAGTGCACCGAGGATGATGCACAATTGTAGGGGAGGGGGAATGTAAAATCCCCATTATAATCCCCAATTTAATTAATACTTATGTGGATATAATATCTCGCTATGACCAAGCGATGTAATATGTGAATTGTATATCTATGTTTTAATAATAAAATGTGATTCTAGTTTCTAAGGGGACATGGACAAGATATGGGGGTAGAATTAATCCACGAGAGGGGGAAGTGTCTAGGATAATGTCCAAGAGGGGTCAAAGGGGAAAATACCCATCTATATTAATTTAACCCATTTTCCTAAACTTGCTAATTGTATATGAACCTTTCAATTTATGATTGAGTGCTCCCAAAGCCAATCATTGAATACATGTAAGAGGGTGTTTGTGAGTGGTCACATCCCAGAGTTATTGGGTACATGGGGGTTGAGTACAATCATCTTTGGGAAGAGTGTGAGTGAAGAAATACAAGCCAAAGGGAGGAAATCTGTATGGGTTGGGAAGTTAGAGGGACATAGAGTTTTTTGCATGAGGGAAAGGAGAGATTGAAGCTGGTGAAACCATGGAGAGTGAATTCTAGAGCAAGATGGAACGTATTTGGAGCATTTTGGAGATAAATATTGAAGATCCAGGTTGTCAATTCTGAAGAGTGAACTCCAAATTTAGTTGCATTGTAACAACAAGTGTTTGTTTTTGGTTTGTTGGTAGTTTTCCTAGAAGCAAGTTCCCTTGAGTTCCCAACTAAGATATTACGAGCTACATGTGCTAGAGAGACCATGATAAACGAATGGCACATTCCTTGGGTTAACCCTGATAAATAGATGGCACATCCCTTGGGCTATCCCTAATAAACGAATGGTGCATTCCTTAGGCCAGGCAAGTCAAGAGGAAGAGAGCTAGTGGAAAAATAGGGATAGTTGTAGGAGAATATTAGTTGGGTTATGAGTTTTATGAGTTGTGAGTGGGATATGAGAGACAACCCTCTTTTTTGGATTACTAGCCTCAACTTGGGGGTGACTAGGTTTTGAGATTTGGAGCAGTCGGTCTATGGTTGGGTGGAACGTCTGTCCCAAGAAATTGGTTGCACCATTCTTGTTTAAAGATAAGTGTTCTATCTTGTTATTGAGTTGTTTACATGTGTTATTGTTGTGCATGAACTTTGTGTGAATGAGAATGAATTATATGTTGTTGAAATGAGTGGTTTAGATTATTTTCATGTTGATTATTAGCATGCTTTATATGCATTTGTTTTGTGGTTATAGATAGTAGCTAAATCTGTTTTAAATTTGTAGTTGTAAGCTACAGGAAATCAACTAACACTAAAAGAATTGCTTTAGTTAGCAGGAATTTCATTTTTATGTGTATTTTTCACCGTAATGTCCCTCAGTTGGGCTGGGGAACGTTACAAAGTGGTATCCGAGTTGTAGAAAGGGAGATTTTTGTGTGCCTTTACTCATCCTGGGTGGATGGGAACGTTACACTTATTTCCTTGGGTAATATAGTGACCACCCATAAAAAATGTTGAAATGTGGATTTCTTTTGTAACATAAGGGAAAGAGTGGTTTCTTGTTGATTGTTTCCATAAGAGAAGGAAACCTAAGAATGACTATTCCTATGAGACTCGTCATGTGATTGGTTGTAAGATCTCAACAGACAAGGTTGATATTAAGACCAAATAAATGAGTAAGAATAATGTAAGATGAAATATATAATGCCACGGATGCATAATTAACCCTATGATGGAGGGTATGAGTATTTTGTTTAAATAATAACTTTAGGAAGTATGAAATTCCTTAGAAGGAGCTAAGATGGAATTCTAAAAGAGAAATGATCAATAGTGTCCTTTTTGTTGGTTGTTATCTTGTAAAGAGGGAATCATAATTATGATTTTATTGGTGATATTGGTGTGTAAGTGACTGCAAGGTCTCATTAAAACTGAATGATGTTAAATAAATATGAATGAATGAGGTAAAAAGGTGCAAGTGAAGAACCTACATATATGTAAATGTACATA
The DNA here is from genome assembly GCA_000966675.3 of Picea glauca. Taxonomy (NCBI): domain Eukaryota; kingdom Viridiplantae; phylum Streptophyta; class Pinopsida; order Pinales; family Pinaceae; genus Picea; species Picea glauca. The sequence continues at coordinate 331,126 of JZKD02S0136308.1, forward strand.
TACATGCTTAAAAGTAAGATATGAATGCCTCAAAAAGTGAGATGTGAGGCAAGATTTGTACTTACCATATTTAAGTAATGCCATGGATGCATGGCTGAACCTATGTTGGAAGGGTCTGATTTGTCTTGATAGAATAATATCTTGAGGAGGATGTGTTCCATTTTCCTCGGGAAAATCTATTATAAATTTTTGAAATAACAAAGGAGAAGGAATGCTCTATTGTTATGATAGAAGTAAAAATGAATATGCCTTTGAAAACTGCATGTAGATGATTGTGAACAATTCATGAGTGAGATCATTTAAATCGACATGCAATGTGGAAATTGTAAAGTGTCCTAGTGGTGGACAGGCACAACATGCTAATGTATGTGATTAAGTGCATGGAAGAACTATTTGAAAGAAATCTTATAACACATAAATGCCTATTTAAATGTAAATTTGGAATCCATAGTAAGATTGCATGCTTGTATTCCTTGTGGAACATTGGGTGAATCTCTAAATTAATAAATTTGAAGTTGACTCTATATTGAGGTCATTTCAGTTAGTGATGGATATGCAACAAGGGAGTTTCACAGTGAGACAGTTCCAAGTAAAGGAACTGTGTGAAGACTCTCTCAAGAAGACTAAGTTATAACCTTAATGACTGCTAGAAAATTGGGAAGTGGGTTGCAAGGCATGTGTGTATAAGAACCCTGGAGTACTTTTTAAAACATAATGTATGAATGGCATAATTTCATATGAGAAGACCTTAATGACTTGACCTTGTTTGGTATATGTGTGGAATACACTGACTCATAATTGAATTATGAGTTAATATTAATGATGAAATATGATGTTATGTCCCAAAAATCTCAAGATGTACTTGACTGAGACTGCTCAAGGAAGAGAGCATGTAAATCCCAGGAGGGATAGATTTCATAATAAAAGAAGGAGAAAAGGAGGACACTTTTCTCACTTTCAAACTCTGAATTATGAGATAGAGTTGTATATTTAAAAGAGCACCAATTAAATACAAGGAAAAATAATTTAATGAATATGTTTAATTGAATTTTTTTTGTTAAGCCACTATTATGCAAAGGAAGTGAGGCCTTGGGAGTAGTTCAGTTAAGTTGAAAGTTCCATGATTTTGCAAAGGAGTTGGAAGGAGGGAAAATCCCTTAACTCCTCTCTTGATGTTTATTATGTTCCTTTGGGATGAGAAGACTAAAATGTTGTTATATGTGAATACTTCTGACATGTGAATGTTGATAGTTGTATGACCATAGAAACATCTAAAAAATGATTGTGTTTTCACTTGGAAAACATAGAGGATAATGTGATGAAGTGCATAAAGATATGCTACGACATATCTGAATTTTTTTGTTGAATTAAATGATGTGCTACATGCATGTTTAATTTACATGATAGCTAATATAATTGTGATTGTGATAATGCATGCATGTGTTGAAAAAGACTGGAGTTATTGGACAACCTTGGGAAGAGGATAAATGCAAGAGGGATGATTTTGGAAGACTGATGGAAGGACCTTGGACATCCCCATGAAGCACCACTAATGAGGTAATATGAGAAAAGTTGTTGGCAGCGAGAACATGTGCAAATATTTTTCATACTAGTGTTGCATATGGTATGAAGGTATTGGGTAAGAATCCCTTCTAAGATATTTTGTTATCTTAATAAAATGAATGTTATTTTGAGTGGTTGTTGTATGTCATTAATACCCAAGTAGGGTATGACTAAGGAGAGAAGGACCGGAAGGATAGAGGGAGGAGCCTCTAGCAACCAAGGATGATTGATATCCTTACAAGAAAATTAATGAACAAGTGTCATGAATACTTTAAGCAATCGGGAATGATTGGGGACAAGGGTGCTCATAAGAAGCACATATAATTAAATACATTGAGGAAATGCATGTTTGCATGAGAGGGTAGGTACCGGACTTCCCATTATGGAATAAGGACCTTCCAATGTTCTACTAGAATGTAATAATGGTAAAGAAATAAATTGGGTGGCCTTAAATGTTGGCACCTTGGTTACCAATGAAGAAACAATGCTTGAATGCATTCATATGAAATTTAATTTCATGAAATGAATGTTGATTTGAGGTCATGATCAACTTAAAGTAGGAAAATATAGTTATGTTGTGATAATGAATGTAGATAGAGAATCTATGTGGTGAGAGATTGTTGATACCCAACACACCATGAAAAAGTACCTAACATAAAAATGCAGCAAATTGAAATCAATGCAAGGGTGCATTGTGTGTGAATGTGACCATGGGCATTGACACATCGATTAAATTTACTTAATGTTGAATTGCATTTGGAAAAGTTGGCATGTTGAGATGATTCATGTGTAAGAAAATGTTGTTTCATTTTAATTTATATCATTTAATAAGATGAAAGTGATTTAATTGATAGTATGAACAATTTAAGAATTACTTGTGATGCCATAGTAAGGGTGCAATGAAAATATTCATGCATGTGAAAATAACAATTTATTCGGCTAATTGAAGTTGAAATTGTAGGAAGAAGGGTCTTGAATACGACAGTGTTGTAAGTCCATAAGGAAGACCAATTCCTGTTGGTTATAAAAGAGCTAAACTATTACGAGAAAGGAAATATCATACTTGTGGAATCTGGTTCCTATATGGAACAGATCTAAAAATAGGAATGTGGAAAATAGAAATATGTGGGTAACATATTTGAAAGAGAGTTGATTAAAAATAATGATAGTATCTCACGGTTAATTTATTCATATGATACAGGTGAGATGAAATATTTTTCCTAGAGGGGAAGATGATTGTTGTCAAGCTGGAAAGAATGGAAATATGATATTGTTGTGACATGGGATCCATGTGATAACCCATGATCACCATAGAATAAGTTGTGTTATGGTAACACAAGCCATAAGGACTCCTTGGCAGAGCAGATCAGAGGGACACCTCAACTATAAGACTCGATTAAGTCTCTAAAATGCTTCTTGTGCAATAAATCCTTAGCAAGGCAAGATGGATCATCCGAGGGATTGTATAGTAGAGTAGGGGATTCCTGATCCTATGCCTGGAGGATGACTGACAACAAGGAAGCGGAGACTTTGATGAATCTTGTAGAGTGTTGATTGGGATCATGCACACAATGGCTATGTCAAGGGAAAATAGTGAATCAAGGAATTATGATAGCCATGTGGATGTGGATCCATGAAATGAACATATAAGTATTTTGCTTATATGTAAAATTCTTCCTCTTGAATTATGAACAATAATAAATTTTTATGCATGAAATTGTGAATTAACATGCTTGTTGTTTGAAATTGTTGTAGGCATGTGATAAATGTCGAGAGCCTAGGAAAGGACCAGAACCAAAAGAGGAACAACAATGTTGAGGCAGATAAAAGACAAAGACATGGTAGGTGTTACTGAGAAAGAACACTGAGGATGGTGTTCCTTTGAAGGGGGAGGGGATTGTAACACCCCCCTTTCTAAACCTATGATTATGTTAAATTAATCATGAATCATGGTTTCCATGCAATGGAATAAAAAAATTGTAAATGTATTATTGTTTGATTTAAAATGCCAACTAGATGACTATGGGGAGAAGCCATGAAAGTACTGGCCATGATACCACTGGAGGAAAGAGTGAGGAAAATTAGAGGTGGTTTCATCATGTTGGATAGTTGGTTTAGACAATTGCTTGTCATTGATGTCATCCTTTAGAGATTGATGTCAACCCTTAGATATTGACGTCAACCCTTGGAGAGCTCCAAATATGTTGGACAAATGTATGATGGAGATTGATGGTGATTTAGTTGGGTGCATTTGATGTAGTCTACATGTATCCCCATAGGTGTGGTTATGGGACCAAAAGTTGATTAAGGAATAATAAAATGAAGGATGGTGTAGTTGCAAGTAATACTATTATAGATGGATAGTACATGTCATGTCATTTCTAGTGATTGGTGGCATGCCATGTGGTTCCTCACGGTTGAGGAGTTATGAGGTCATGAAGTTGGAATTCCCAAAGATTGGTTAAGAATCCCCTATGGAAGTCCCAAAGATGGGTTAAGAATCCCCTAAATGGTTGCAAGTCATTAATAAAAGGGTAAAGTGGTTGTAACAAGAAAGTTAAAGAAGCCCTAACGTTAAGGAAATAGGTTACTTAGAAAAAGTATATATACACCTCAAGAAGTCACTCATAAGTACATTCACACACATTCTATTGAATATATTCTAAGTGAGAAAGTGATTGTTATCTCAGGTAATCAAGGATATCTTAGTCAAATTTCAGATGGAAGATGAAGTGAAGAAGGGAGAAATTCCAAGGGAGGATGAAGTCTTGTCAGGACTTGTTCTAAGGTATGTTATTTACAACTCATCTTACCATTCACTATAAAGTTTTTTCTAGAATAATTCAGATAGTGAAAATTGAAGGAGATTTATGAGACATGTCAAGGTACCTTTGGTAAAAATTTAAACATATGGGTCATAGTATTTTTCGAGATACACTATGTGGAAAATAAGGTTGTTTCCTAGTCCAGAAACTAGTTTCAAATATGTGTTTCAGGTAAAACAATCATAAATTCTTCATAGAGTATCCCATTTCAGTGAGACCAAATGTATTGGATAGAGTACAGTAAATAGTAGTTTGTGTATGATTTTCATATCTAGATATCCAATATTTCGCGTGTGGCATGCTCTATAATTTTTCTCTCTAGAATAATCTAGAATTCAACAAGGTTTGCCATTTTTTCTATAACTCCTTTTCTGGGATGTTCCAAGCAATGAAACTTGGAGGAATTGCATGTTGGACAACTGAGAGGGGGGGTGAATCAGTTTTTACTGTGCTTAAACAATTATGCCCATTTTAAAATCTTTAAGGAACACTTAATTATGATCACAATAATGCCGAGAAGTAAGAAATAGAATATTCAACATCAATCACACACATGAAATATACAAAGACATATATTTCCTGAGGAAACCCATTAAGGGAAAAACCTCTTCTTCTTGATATGATAAGTAATATTTATTTTCTTTACATTATCATTCTTAGGAGCACCAACTCCCTTTGAGGCTACCACCTCTTTTTTACAAGCAGCAACTTGCTAAGACCACCAACTCTCTGGTTTCTCTAGCACCCACTATAAGGAAGCACCAACTCCCTGGTTTCTCTAGCACCCACTAGAAGGAAGCACCAACTCCCTGAGTGTTACAGCACCAATTGGATGGAAGCACCAACTTCCAGTTACATAGGCACCAACCTGTATAACAGAGAACAATAGTTCTCCCTTTCACCACCCTGCCACCCTGGTTATTCTGGCTGCAACCAGATGGAAGCTACAACTCCCTGTGTTCAAGAACCCACTTGAAACTCTGAGGAAAAAAGTCCTCCCTAGCACCTCCCTACCACCTTGAAATATAAATATTTTCTTCTCATAAATTTATCACAGTGATACAGTATTTATCAATGTCTTACCAGTCTCATCATTGTTCTGCTACACTACTCTGCTCTGCCTGCATCAGTGTCTTCCTGTTTGCATCATCTTGAACTTTCTGATATTTTTCTCTGTCTCTGTATGTGCACCTTATATTTCTCTTCCTCTATTATATATTCATTTTTGTTCCTTTCTTCTTCTGCGCTTTATGCTCTATGTCTTATTTCCATTCTATGCGCTATGCCTCTTCTGTGCATTTCAGCTCCTGCACACAGCATGCTTCTACCCACATGAATCACTCTCAACAGCAGAAACCATCTCTTATTTGTTCTGCATATATTTATCATGTCAATTCCTCTTTCAGATCATCCATGCAACTCATCATCTTCTTTGGTGGTTATGCTGAGTCTGTTCATCATCAGTGGCTTATCCTGAGATTCTTTGTCTTCTCTGTTAGTGGGACTCTTCACCTTCTCTGTCACAGTCGATATTTATCCTCTTTGTTGCAGTTACAGACTTCGACACTTTTCCATATGTCAATTGTATCTATGATGAGTCTTCATTCCACTAGCAGTTACCTAGGGACTCTTCAGCTCCTCTTGTTAGCACCCTAATATTCTTCGAATTCTCTGGCAAATGCAATCAGTTGTTTTCTGTAGTTACTATCAATCTGTCTCAGTAGTTACATAGAGAACCTATGTGCGCTCATCCCCTTAGTGCATTTTATCTTCCTAAGAAAACTTCATAGTGGGTGCTATCTTTTCTTGTTGAGCCCCTTCCTTTCACGTGACTACCGGTGGTGACCAAGGGCCAATCACTTCATGACTTTGTGTTTCAGATCATCTTTTGTGAGTCACCCCGACTCTCCTAACACCTGAACTTCGAAGTGGAGCCTAGCAATGTTCTAGATCCTCCCTCGATATAACCTTGGGAGAATAACTCATGTAACCATTTGATTGTGGGCACGTCCAAAGGTGGTTTAGACCAAACTTATTTTTTCCCCGCAATTCACTACGAGCCTCCACACATCCTTCCTCCAAAACTGTGGTTTTCATTGCAGCCCGCTCACAAAAAATTAAGACACGAGCATGTTCTAGCCCCGCCATTTGATGGGACCGTCGATCTCATGATCTTGACAGTTCTTCTTCGATCAACGACTCTGATATATCTTCCTTTCCTTCCTTCTTTCCTCTATCCATGCACGTTCCTTAGTCTCAATGATCAGGTGAGATGTGGCCCTCCAAACCAATGGAAGATATCAATTTCGCCTTTCGAGCTTCGGGAGTTTTGATTCTTAAACTCCACTTGCTCCTGGAGAATTTCACACGAATTCCATGATCCAACGACGCATGTCCCTTTTGGATCGATGGTCACAATCCCTTTGGGTATTCGAGGTTCGACAATCTCAACTCTCAACTTTCTTTCATCCTTCCTTTTCTTTTTCCCGAAGCTGACAATCCACTGACGCATGTCCTCTTTAATCCAACCGTTATACTCCACTCCAAGACTTCAACCATAGGCAATCTCAAACCTTTCTCCTTCGCATTTTCCCAAAGTATTTTTTCCCGGAGTTCACGATCCATTGACACGTACCTCCTGCATAATCAACGATCATAAGTGACTTCGGTAATTCAGAATTTTAAGTTGATTGTTGCTTCATTATCCTCTGAAGTGGTCACCTATTGAATAAGTCATAGGAGGTGGAAACCACTTACTGTCGATTAACACTTCCATTTACACTGTCCTTCCACTGTACTACATGAACGATTGAGAATGCATCCGAAGTGATCTTCAGATTGGATGACTCATATCCACTTCGGGACTTCTGGACTTAGGGCATATGTTGGTGATAAAACTTCTGGATTAAATCTCCTGGAGTGATGTCGCTTACTTACATCACTTGATGACGTTTCATGAGCCTAGTAGTTGCCATGTGTCACTCAGATTTGTGATTTGCACATACCTAAAGTGTCAAATCAACTTGACACTTGTCATTTTCTGATTGTGCCACGTGTCCTTGCTGACATGGATCCTCATTCACTTCGGGACTTCGGGTATTTTGACTTTTCAAGTCACCAATTCTTTCGAAGTGAGAATCCTCAAACAATAACCTCCTCGCAACTTTTAGACATGAACTAAACATTGTTCATTGATCATGTTCTCAGATTGACGGCTTGATCTTTCTGTGGTGCTTCTTTTCTAGCTTATCTTTTCCTTCCACTTCAAACTGATCTGATGGTTTTCATTTACTCTAGATCTCCAAAATTTAGGTTTTTCAAGTCTCAAACTGAAAAATCCTCAAAGTGATTTGCTCCGAAGTTGAGAATTGTGTGCCACCTATCAGTCTTAACGATGGATGGTCCCTGCTTACTTCGGGACTTCAGGACTTTGACAAGTCTACTCTCCTTTGCTCATCCAAAGGCTTAACCTTTGTGCATTGATTTCTGGATCCAATGATTGTTGATCCTCGGTGCTTAGATCCAATGGATCATATCTGTACTTCTCCTATGCACTTCCTCTGGTCACTGGGTGTTAATCTAACGGTCATCGAGTATTTGGGATTGGTGATCCAACGTCCATTGTCGTTCTTCCTCCTGAGCTTTCTAATCTCTCTGATTTAGAATGTTTTCTAAGTATTCAAAGGTCTCAACCTTTTCTCCTCTTGCGATTCCTTCTCTTGGACCTCAGTTGCACTTCTGGAAAGCGCAAAGCACTATATATTCTAAGCCTTGATCTCTGCATACTATTCGCTCCTCCTCCTTATCTTACGCTTCCTTCTGCTCTACCTTATTTTCTTTCCATCAATGACAATAACACTCTTCCTGTAAACATGCCAACAATCTCCCCCTTTGGCATTGATCGAAACCCTGAAAGGTTGCACTATTCTGCTTGGACCTCCAACTATAGCATCTAGACCATTCCTTTTCTCCCCCTTTGACATCAATGTCAAAGAAAACATGCTCCCCCTAAGTTGTTGCAGTACTTTGTGGAGGTGTCAAATATTCAACCAACACATACTTCCCCTGACAGGATGGACTCTCTTAGGTTGATAATGGGGTTTAGTAAATATGTTTGCAATTTGTTCTGTGGTTGGAATGTAATGAACTTGAACAATATTATTGGTGACTTGCTCTCTCAGAAAATGGTATTTTATGGGGATGTGCTTGGTCTTGGAATGAAATACTGGATTCTTGGACCTATTCATATTCAACTTCAATTGTGTCCTATGTAGTATACCCAATATTGCTCATCTCTCTTACTGAGACTCCTTCATCAAAATTGTTTTTTCATAACTGAATGACTCCCCCTGTCACTCTTCTCTCTCTGCTTATGACTGCTCTCCCCCTTTGGTAAAAGATTAGTTCTTTCTGACAAGGTATTTCCTCTTGTTATCTCTATAGGATGTCATGTATATCATTTTTTTACATCAAAATGTTGTTGTTGCGGATGTCGTCGTCCTACTGGAACACTGCGCAATTGTAGCTCATATTTTTCAAAGAACCCTTGGATTTGCCCATTGATATTCATCGATATCTAACCATATGTATCTATCTTTATCCAAGATGCTTCTTTAGTGGTATATTTATCTTTACTAATCCTCATTTCATAAGCAGTTAGAGTTCCTAGGAGTTGATCAATAGACAGAGTCTTAAGATCCTTGAGTTCTTCTATTGCAGAAACTTTTGGATTGAATCTATCAGGTAGAGATCTTAAGATCTTTTGAACTAATAATATGTCTTCAATATTCTCAGTAAGACCTTTCATGGCATTCACAAGCTCCTCAACTCTTAAGAAAAATTTATTAACTGTCTCATCCTCATACATCTTTATTTGTTCAAACTGTAATATGTAGGTTTGAATCTTGCCATCCTTTACCTTGTCATTACCTTCATAACTGCTAATGAGTTTGTCCCACATTGCTTTGGAAGATTCTAAGTGCATAACTTTTACAAATTCTACTTCTGCAAGCCCACTCAGAAAAGAATTCATAGCCTTAGCGTTGAAGTTGAATTCTAGCTTGTCATTCTTATTAGCTAGTACACCTGGATTTACATAACCAGTCTCTACCACATCCAATACATCTTCACCTAAATCCATTATGTAGGTTCTCATCCTAACCTTCCAGAAGCCAAAGTTTGTTCCATTGAATAAGGGGGCCTTATTGGTTGAAGTTCCTTCATGACTTGTCATGTTTAGCTTATTGATCTACCTTTAAATAAAAGGAACCGGCTCT
>JZKD02S0136309.1:8479-23919 GCA_000966675.3 Picea glauca
ATCTCGTCATGATAATTCCCAATTTTAAATTTAACTAAGCACTGTTTAGTGACACTTACCCGGTGTCCTTTTTGTAACCACGAGACCTTATATGGACTCGGGTGCTTAGTTGTTTCCATCTCCAGCTTTTCCACCATCTCAGCTACAACAAGATTATCAGTGCTCCTGCTGTCAATGATGACTTTTCACTTTCGGTTCTTGGCGGTGCAAGCCGTCCTGAACAGTCTTCTCCTTTGCAATGAGCTATCCACCTCTGTTTCAGGTGTCAAAAGAATCTTATGCATCCTAAGTGATCTTCCGCTGTCCGCATCCTCACCCTCAACATCACGCCTCTGCTGCGCCTCTGCGATGTGAGATTTACCCCCGTCCATCTTCCTCTCTGGACAGTCCACCGCTTTATGACCGTCTTTACCACACGTAAAACATGTGATAACTCCTCCTCTGCCTCTTCCTCTACCTCAGGTACGAGGAAATGTATTTGCATCAGCGTATCCTCCCTGTTGATCATCTTGTTGTCTCCTCGGCTCAACATTTTGCTGCCTCTACTGTGAGGTTCCACCTCTCTCAGCTTTTCCCTGAGGTCTCTTCCAATCCTCCTTGGGCTTTTGAATTTCCTTCTGGGCAACCGCCTTGCCTCTAGGCTGGCTCCTGCCTCGCCCTCGCTGTCCCTGCTTGCGGCTNTATCCCTATCCGAGACTATGCTTCTCGGTAATCCATGAAATCGAACAATCTCTTTGAAAAACAAATTGGCGATGTGGGTTGCATCGCTTTTCTTATGGAACGGAATGAAATGCGCCATCTTTGAGAACCTGTCCACCACAACAAAGATGGAATCAACTCCTCGCTGTGTTCTTGGTAACCCCAACACAAAGTCCATGCTAATGGCTTCCCATGGCCTCTCGGGTATGGGTAACGGCTGATAGAACCCCGTGTTCTGCTTTCGGCCTTTCGCGTGTTGACATATCCTACACCTGTCAACAAACCTCTTCACATCTGCTCTCATGCCTGGCCAAAAATATGATTCGCTTAGCTTGGCGAATGTTTTGTCATGCCCGAAATGACCTGCTAAGCCTCCGCTGTGCTTCTCCTTCAGAAAATTCTCTCTCATAGAGCAATTCAGAATGCACAACTGATTTCCTTTGAACAACAATCCATCCTGTATCAAGAAATCTATCCAAGGGCTCCTGTCTCTAAGGACCGGATTCTCAACGGCTTCATAAGCTTCGCCAAAGTCTGCATCACCGGCATACATATCCTTCAGATTCTCAAAACCCAAGGTCTTGACTTTGAACTCCTGCAGCAACAAGCATTTCCTGCTCAAGGAATCAGCCACCCTGTTCGCAGTTCCCGAAATATGCTTGATTACGAATGTAAAGTTCTGCATATACTCTACCCACTTCGCATGCTTCTGGTTCAGCTTCTCCTGCTGACTCATGAATTACAGTGCATGATTATCACTGTACAGCACGAATTTTTTGGGTATTAAGTAATGCCTCCATTTTTTCAATGCATGTATGACGTCATAGAACTCTTTGTCGTATGTGGAGTACTTCAACTTCGCATCATCCAGCTTCTCGCTGTAATATGCCACAGGTCTGTCATCCTGACTCAAAACTCCTCCAACAGCATACCCGCTGGCGTCACACTTCACCTGGAAGGTTTTCTGAAAATCAGGCAGCACTAACACTGGCTGCTCGGTTATCTTGTGCTTCAACAGATTGAAGCTCTTTTCAGCCTCGACTGTCCACTGAAAAATTTTATGCCGCTTTTTCACAGTGTCCATCATCGCGGCACTGATTCCACTGAAGTTTCGAATAAATTTCCTGTAGAAGCTGGCCAAACCATGGAAGCTCCGTACCTCAAAAATATTTCTCGGCGATGGCCAATTCCTGATCACATTCACCTTTTCAGGATCCATATTCAACTCGTTTGCTGAGATTACAAAACCCAGATACATGAGCTCTGTCTGCATAAATGAGCACTTCTTCATATTTATCAACAGCTTCTCCTGCTGCAGTCTTCTCATCACAGTGGCCAAATGCCTCAAGTGCTCTTCCCTGGTTTTATTGAAGATCAGTATATCGTCCAGGTACACCACCACAAACTTGCCAATGAATTCCCACATGAATTCATTCATCAGCCTCATAAAAGTGCTTGGTGCATTTGTCAACCTAAATGGCATGACCATCCATTCGTACAAACCCTCGTTTGTCTTGAATGTTGTTTTCCATTCATCTCCCTCTCTCATTCGGATCTGATGGTATCCGCTCTTGAAATCGATCTTGGAGAAATAATTTGCCCCGCTCAGGCAATCCATCAAGTCATCCATTCTCGGCAATGGAAACCTTTACCTGATGGTGATCTTATTAATCGCCCTGGAGTCTGTACACATCCTCCAGCCTCCATCCTTCTTTGGGCTTAGTACTGTCGGAACAACACACGGACTAAGACTCTCTCTCACTAGTCCTTTATCCTGCAGATCCTGAACCTGCCTTTTGACTTCCTCATTCTCTTGAGGTGTCAACCTGTACGCTGCCTTATTCGGTAGGCTTGCTCTGGGTATGACGTCAATATGATGACTCACACTTCTCATCGGTGGCAACGAATGAGGTAGTTCGTCCACGATGATATCAACAAACTCTCCCAGCAGTTGCTGAATCTCCTATGGCAAGTCGTCCATTCTCGTGCTTGTCAAGATGAATCTCGGCTTCCTGAAAACAAAGAACTGTGGATTTTCATCCTTCTCCAGCTCTGTGAGAAGCTCTTTCCCACTCATGAGAAGTATTTGGCTATTTGCCTTCGGATTTTCTTCCTGATACTTATCCTTTATCGGAAGCAACTTATGGAGTCTCCCATCCTTCTCCAAAGTGTATGTGTTCATCCTCCCATCATGAACAACATTTCTATCATACTGCCATGGTCTACCCAGCAGTATGTGGCATACATCCATGGGAATGACGTCACACAAAATCTCGTCATGATAATTCCCAATTTTAAATTTAACTAAGCACTGTTTAGTGACACTTACCCGATGTCCTTTTTGTAACCACGAGACCTTATATGGACTCGGGTGCTTAGTTGTTTCCAGCTCCAGCTTTTCCACCATCTCAGCTGCAACGATATTATCAGTGCTCCCACTGTCAATGATGACTTTGCATTTTCGGTTCTTGGCTGTGCAAGCCGTCCTGAATAGTTTGCTCCTCTGCACTGAGTTGTCCACCTCTTTCTCAGGTGTCAAAAGAATCTTATGCATCCCAAGCGATCTTCCGCTGTCTGCATCCTTTCCCTCAACATCACGCCTCTGCTGCGCCTCAGCGATGTGAGCTTTTCCTCCGTCCATCTTCCTCTCTGGACAGTCCACGGCTTTATGACTGTCTTTACCACACGTGAAACATGTGATAATTCCTCCTCTGCCTCTTCCTCTACCTCAGGTACGAGGAAATGTATTTGCATCAGCGTATCCTCCTTGCTGATCGTCTTGCTGTCTCCTCGGCTCAGCATTTTGCTGCCTCTGTTGTGAGGTTCCAGCTCTCTCAGCTTTTCCCTGAGGTCTCTTCCAATCCTCCTTGGGCTTTTGAATTTCTTTCTGGGCAACCGCCTTGCCTCTAGGCTGGCTCCTACCTCGCCCTCGCTGTCCCTGCTTGCGGCTCAATTTCTCTTCGGCTTTCAGAGCCATCTGATATGCATCCTCAACTGTGCGGATGGTCAGCATGCTCAATTCATCCTGAATGTCATACCTAAGACCATTCAGATACCTTGCCACCTTTTCTTCATCACTTTCCCGATGACCAGCTCGAATATTGAGCCTGTAGAATTCCTCGGTGTACTCCTTCACCATCATCAACTTCTGTCTCAGGTTCTGCATGCGCCTGAATAGAGTGATCTGGTAGTCCCTCAGAATGAACTTCGCCTTCATCTTGGCGATCATCCAATCCCAGATTTTGATCTTCTGCTTGCCTTTGGAACGCCTGTCTGCCTGCATCTCGTCCCACCATAAGGCTGCATGTCCCTTCAGCTTTGTGACGACATGCCTTACCTTCTTGTCTTCTTCGATATCCTCATAATCGAAGTAGGTTTCGAGTGCTCGGATCCAATCCAGCAACTCCTCAGCAGTTAGACTTCCCTCATAGACGGGAATGTCCATTTTTGTCTTCGAGCTCATCCTCGAAATGGCTTTGATCAACCTCTTTGTCGAGGCATATTCTGCTGAGACCTCTTCTTGGCCATGTCCAGCTTCCTCTTCAACCTCAGGATCGCTGAACTCCCCTATGTCGGATTCACGCCTTTGGGTAGTCTCCATATCTTCGAGTCTCGCCCTGAGATCTCGTATCTGACGTTCCATCTCGGTATTCCCTGTTGGATTCCCTGCTAGTCTACCTCTTCTTTGGGCATCCCTGTCCTCGCGATCAGGTGACTGCCTTTCTCTTCGCGGTGGAATTATATCTTCTATATCCCTGCTTCAGAAAGCAAAGAACCCTGCTCTAATACCACTCTGACGCAACCTCTGCCCTCGGCGGCACAGTCGCTCTACCAGGACTTTCTCTTTCTCCACGGCCCGAAGAGTCGACGCTCTTCCAACTCCCTCGGGAGTTCTTTACCCACAGTTACCTCCGGCGATCCTCCCTTCTTAGTATAACGAAGGATCGGTTCTCGTGGCTTCGCGAATTTCGCGACAGGGAATTTGAGTCTCGGATTCCCAGACCCGACACTTCTGGTCAACGTTGACCCGGTCTTTGTTTATCGAGACTTCACACTATCACGACTCACGACTCTATGCCACCGAATACTCAACCTCCGAGACCCGAAGTGCCGAGATGCCGACGGCTCGAAATCTCGCGACCTCGCCCACTCGTCACTTCCGGGGTCAGACTTTGAGGCCTCCAAACCCCGAGATCCGATATCCCGAGATCACTTGTCACATCATCAAATCCCGACGTACATCATGCAAACGTTTTAGGACGTCGCGTTTCGCATCCTCGTGAGATCACCCTATGAGAAACAAGAATCCTCCATCGCGAACTCCTGATGCATCTGACCTATTCGGGTCGCGACCTCAATGATTCTCCACGACGATTCAAGTCGTCGATTCTCTTCCTCTTGAAGAGTTTCTCCACTTCGCCACCTCTGTCCAGTGCAACTGAAAACAAAGGTGCTAATCCTTCCGGGCGTTGTTCCTCTGACTCCTTCTGAGAAATTTTTCGAACACTCCCTGCGTCCAACCTCCAATGCTTTCCAGGGTTGAAGTCCTTCCGGACTCTGCACTGTCCCCGTCACAGGACTCCAGCCTCTCTGTTCTCAGACTTGCTTCTGAGACTNGCGAATGTTTTGTCATGCCCGAAATGACCTGCTAAGCCTCCGTTGTGCTTCTCCTTCAGCAAATTCTCTCTCATAGAGAAATCCGGAATGCACAGTTGATTGCCTTTGAACAACAATCCATCCTATATCAAGAAATCTATCCAAGGGCTCCTGTCTCTGAGGACCGGATTCTCAACAGCTTCGTAAGCTTCGCCAAAGTCTGCGTCACCGGCATACATATCCATCAGATTCTCAAAACCCAAGGTTTTGACTCTGAATTCCTGCAGCAACAAGCATTTTCTTCTCAAGGCATCAACCACCTTGTTCGCAGTTCCCGAAATATGCTTGATCACGAATGTAAAGTTATGCATATACTCTACCCACTTCGCATGCTTCTGGTTCAGCTTCTCCTGCTGACTCACGAATTGCAGTGCATGATTATCACTGTACAGCATGAATTCTTTGGGTATTAAGTAATGCCTCCATTTTTTCAATGCCTGTATGACGACATAGAACTCTTTATCGTATGTGGAGTACTTCAGCTTCGCATCATCCAACTTCTCGATGTAATATGCCACAGGTCTGTCATCCTGACTCAAAACTCCTCCAACAGCATACCCGCTGGCGTCACACTTCACCTGGAAGGTTTTCTGAAAATCAGGAAGCACTAACACTAGCGGCTCGGTTATCTTGCGCTTCAACAGATTAAAGCTCTTTTCAGCCTCGGCTGTCCACTGAAAAATTTGATGCCGCTTTTTCACAGTTTCCATCATCGCAGCACTGATTCCACTGAAGTACCGAATAAATTTCCTGTAGAAGCTGGCCAAACCATGGAAGCTCCGTACCTCAAAAATATTTCTCGGCGATGGCCAATTCCGGATCACATTCACCTTTTCAGGATCCATCTTCAACTCGTTTGCCGAGATTACAAAACCCAGATATATGAGCTCTGTCTGCATAAATGAGCACTTCTTCAAATTTATCAACAGCTTCTCCTGCTGCAGTCTTCTCATCACAGTGGCCAAATGCCTCAAGTGCTCTTCCCTGGTTTTACTGAAGATCAGTATATCGTCCAGGTACACCACCACAAACTTGCCAATGAATTCCCGCAGGACTTTATTCATCAGCCGCATAAAAGTGCTGGGTGGATTTTTCAACCCGAACGGCATAACCAACCATTCGTACAAACCTTCGTTTGTCTTGAATGCTATTTTCCATTCATCTCCCTCTCTCATTCGGATCTGATGGTATCCGCTCTTGAGATCAATCTTGGATAAATAATTTGCCCCGCTCAGGCAATCCATCAAGTCATCCATTCTCGGCAATGGAAACCTGTACCTGATGGTGATCTTATTAATCTCCCTGGAGTCTTTACACATCCTCCAACCTCCATCCTTCTTCGGGCTTAGTACTGTCGGAACAGCACACGGACTAAGACTCTCTCTCACTAGTCCTTTATCCTGCAGATCTTGAACCTGTCGTTCGACTTCCTCATTCTCTTGAGGTGTCAACCTGTACGCTGCCTTATTCGGTAGGCTTGCTCCAGGTATGAGGTCAATATGATGACTCACACTCCTCATTAGTGGCAACGAACGAGATAGTTCGTCCACGATGATATCAGCGAACTCTCCAAGCAGTTGCTGAATCTCCTCTGGCAAGTCGTCCATTCTCGTGCTTGTCAAGACAACTCTCGGCTTCCTAACGACAAAGAACTGTGGATCTTCATCCTTCTCCAGCTCTGTGAGAAGCTCTTTCCCACTCATGAGAAGTATTTGGCTATTTGCCTCCGACTTTACTTCCTGATACTTATCCTTTATCGGAAGCAGCTTATGGAGTCTCCCATCCTTCTCCAAGGTGTATGTGTTCATTCTCCCATCATGAACAACATTTCTATCATACTGCCATGGTCTACCCAGCAGTATGTGGCATACATCCATGGGAATGACGTCACACAAAATCTCGTCATGATAATTCCCAATTTTAAATTTAACTAAGCACTGTTTAGTGACACTTATCCGGTGTCCTTTTTGTAACCACGAGACCTTATATGGACTCGGGTGCTTAGTTGTTTCCAGCTCCAGCTTTTCCACCATCTCAGCTACAACAAGATTATCAGTGCTCCTGCTGTCAATGATGACTTTTCACTTTCGGTTCTTAGCGGTGCAAGCCGTCCTGAACAGTCTGCTCCTTTGCACTGAGTTGTCCACCTCTGTTTCAGGTGTCAAAAGAATCTTATGCATCCCAAGCGATCTTCCGCTGTCCGCATCCTCACCCTCAACATCACGCCTCTGCTGCGCCTCTGCGATGTGAGATTTACCCCCATCCATCTTCCTCTCTGGACAGTCCACGGCTTTATGACCGTCTTTACCACACGTAAAACATGTGATAACTCCTCCTCTGCCTCTTCCTCTACCTCGGGTACGAGGAAATGTATTTGCATCAGCGTATCCTCCCTGCTGATCATCTTGTTGTCTCCNGCTCCTGTCTCTGAGGACCGGATTCTCAACAGCTTCGTAAGCTTCGCCAAAGTCTGCGTCACTGGCATACATATCCTTCAGATTCTCAAAACCCAAGGTCTTGACTCTGAACTCCTGCAGCAACAAGCATTTCCTGCTCAAGGCATCAGCCACCTTGTTCGCAGTTCCCAAAATATGCTTGATCACGAATGTAAAGTTTTTCATATACTCTACCCACTTCGCATGCTTTTGGTTCAGCTTCTCCTGCTGACTCACGAATTGCAGTGCATGATTATCACTGTACAACACGAATTGTTTGGGTATTAAGTAATGCCTCCATTTTTTCAATGCCTGTATGACGGCATAGAACTCTTTGTCGTATGTGGAGTACTTCATATTCGCATCATCCAGCTTCTCGCTGTAATATGCCACAGGTCTGTCATCCTGACTCAAAACTCCCCCAACAGCATACCCGCTGGCGTCACACTTCACCTGGAAGGTTTTCTAAAAATCAGGCAGCACTAACACTGGTTGCTCAGTTATCTTGTGCTTCAACAGATTGAAGCTCTTTTTAGCCTCGGCTGTCCACTGAAAAATTTTATGCCGCTTTTTCACAGTGTCCATCATCACAACACTGATTCCACTGAAGTTCCAAATAAATTTCCTGTAGAAGCTGTCCAAACCATGGAAGCTCCGTACCTCAAAAATATTTCTCGGCGATGGCCAATTCCTGATCACATTCACCTTTTCAGGATCCATCTTCAACTCGTTTACCGAGATTACAAAACCCAGATATATGAGCTCTGTCTGCATAAATGAGCACTTCTTCAAATTAATCAACAGCTTCTCCTGCTGCAGTCTTCTCATCACAGTGGCCAAATGCCTCAAGTTCTCTTCCCTGGTTTTACTGAAGATCAGTATATCGTCCAGGTACACCACCACAAACTTGCCAATGAATTCCCGCAGGACTTCATTCATCAGCCGCATAAAAGTGCTGGGTGAATTTGTCAACCTGAACGGCATAACCAGCCATTCGTACAAACCCTCGTTTGTCTTGAATGATGTTTTCCATTCATCTCCCTCTCTCATTCGGATTTGATGGTTTCCGCTCTTGAGATCAATCTTGGAGAAATAATTTTCCCCGCTCAGGCAATCCATCAAGTCATCCATTCTCGGCAATGGAAACTTGTACCTGATGGTGATCTTATTAATCGCCCTGGAGTCTGTACACATCCTCCAGCCTCCATCCTTCTTCGGGCTTAGTACTGTCGGAACAACACATGGACTAAGACTCTCTCTCACTAGTCCTTTATCCTGCAGATCCTGAACCTACCTTTTGACTTCCTTGTTCTCTTGAGGTGTCAACCTGTACGCTGCCTTATTCGGTAGGCTTGCTCCGGGTATGAGGTCAATATGATGACTCACACTCCTCATCGGTGGCAACAAATGAGGTAGTTCGTCCACGATGATATCAGCGAACTCTCCAAGCAGTTGCTGAATCTCCTCTAGCAAGTTGTCCATTCTCGTGCTTGTCAAGACAACTCTCGGCTTCCTGACAACAAAGAGCTGTGGATCTTCATCCTTCTCCAGCTCTGTGAGAAGCTCTTTCCCACTCATGAGAAGTATTTGGCTATTTGCCTCTGGCTTTACTTCCTGATACTTATCCTTTATCGGAAGCAACTTATGGAGTCTCCCATCCTTCTCCAAGGTGTATGTGTTCATCCTCCCATCATGAACAACATTTCTATCATACTTCCATGGTCTACCCAGTAGTATGTGGCATACATCCATGGGAATGACATCACACAAAATCTTGTCGTGATAATTCCCAATTTTAAATTTACCTAAGCATTGTTTAGTGACACTTACTCGGTGTCCTTTTTGTAACCACGAGACCTTATATGGACTCGGGTGCTTAGTTGTTTCTAGCTACAGCTTTTCCACCATCTCCGTTGCAACGAGATTATCAGTGCTCCCGCTATCAATGATGACTTTTCACTTTTGGTTCTTGGCGGTGCAAGCCATCCTGAATAGTGTTCTCCTTTGCACTGAGCTGTCCACCTCTTTCTCAGGTGTCAAAAGAATCTTATGCATCCCAAACGATCTTCCACTGTCCACATCCTCGCCCTCAACATCATGCCTCTGCTGCACCTCAGCGATGTGAGCTTTACCCCCGTCCATCTTCCTCTCTGGACATTCCATGGCTTTATGACCATCTTTACCACACGTGAAACATGTGATAACTCCTCCTCTGCCTCTTCCTCTACCTCGGGTACGAGGAAATGTATTTGCATCAGTGTATCCTCCCTGTTGATCATCTTGTTGTCTCCTCGGCTCAGGATTTTGCTGCCTCTGCCATGAGGTTCCACCTCTCTCAGCTTTTCCCTGATGTCTCTTCTAATCCTCCTTGGGCTTTTGAATTTCTTTCTGGGAAATCGCCTTGCCTCTAGGCTGGCTCCTGCCTCGCCCTCGCTGTCCCTGCTTGCGGCTCAATTTCTCTTTGGCTTTCAGAGCCATCTGATACGCATCCTCGACTGTGCGAATGGTCAACATGCTCAATTCATCCTGAATGTCATACCTAAGACCATTCAGATACCTCGCCACCTTTTTGTCATCACTTTCCCGATGACCAGCTCGAATATTGAGCCTGTAGAATTCCTCGGTGTACTCCTTCACCGTCATCAACTTCTGTCTCAGGTTCTGCATGCGCCTGAACATAGTGATCTGGTAGTCCCTCGGAATGAACTTCGCTTTCATCTTGGCGATCATCCGATCCCAGCTTTTGATCTTCTGCTTGCCTTTGGAACGCATGTCTGCCTGCAGCTCGTCCCACCATAAGGCTGCATGTCCCTTCAGCTTCGTGACGGCATGCCTTACCTTTTTGTCCTCTTCGATATCCTCATAATTGAAGTAGGTGTCGAGTGCTCGGATCCAATCCAGTAACTCCTCAGCATTTAGACTTCCCTCATAGATGGGAATGTCCATTTTTGTCTTCGAGTTCATCCTCGAAATGGCTTTGATCAACCTCTCTGTCGAGGCATCTTCTGCTGAGACCTCTTCTTGGCCATGTCCAACTTCCTCTTCAACCTCAGGATCGCTGAACTCTGTTGTACCAGCTCCACGCCTCGGGGTGGCCTCCATATCTTCGAGCCTCGCCCTGAGATCTCGTATTTGTCGTTCCATCTCTGGATTCCCTACTGGATTTCCTGCTTTCCTACCTCTTCTTCGTGCGTCCCTGTCCTCACGATCAGGAGACTGCCTTTCTCTCATGGGCGGCATTATATCTCTTCTATCTCTGTTCAGAAACAAAGGTGTTCCTGCTCTGATACCACTCTGACGCAACCCCACCCTCGGCGGCACGGTCGCCCCACCAGGACCTTCTCTTTCTCCACGGCCCGAAGAGTCGACGCTCTTCCAACTCCCTCGGGAGTTCTTTACCCACAGTTACTTCCGGAGATCCTTGCTTCTTACTCTAACGAAGGATCGGTTTTCGCGGCTTCACGAATTCCGCGACAGTGAATTTGAATCTTGGGTTCCGAGACCCGATAATTCCGGTCAACGTTGACCCTGTCTCGGCATAGCGGGTCCTCGCGCTATCACGACTCGCGATTCTATGCCACCGAATGCTCAAACCCCGAGACCAGAAGTGCCGAGATGCCGATGACTCAGAATCTCGCGACCTCACCCACTCGT
The DNA here is from genome assembly GCA_000966675.3 of Picea glauca. NCBI lineage: Eukaryota > Viridiplantae > Streptophyta > Pinopsida > Pinales > Pinaceae > Picea > Picea glauca. Next base: position 19,924 of record JZKD02S0136309.1, read on the forward strand.
CACTTCCGGGGTCAGACTTTGAGCCCTCCAAACCCCGAGATCTGATATCCCGAGATCACTTGTCACATCATGCAAACGTTCCGGGACATCGCGTTTCGCCTCCTTGTGACCTCACCCTATAAGAAACAAGAATCTTTCGTCGCGAACTCCCGATGCATCTAACCTACGAGTCGGTCGCAATCTCAGTGATTCTCCACGACGGTTCAAGTCGTCGATTCTCTTCCTCTTGAAGAGTTTCTCCGTTCCCCACCTTTATCCAATGCAAGTGGAAACTAAGGTGCTATCCCTCCAGGGCATTTACCAACTCCAACTTTTTCAGAGATTTCTCGAACACACTCCCTATGCTCAACCTCCAACGCTTTCCAGGGTTGAAGTCCTTCCAGACTCTGCACTGTCCCCATCACAGTACTCCGGCCTCTCTGTTATCAGACTTGCTTCTGAGACTCCAATCCGACCTGCACTCACCTGCACAGCTCGAATAACTCAAAACGACTCTGAGTTAAAGAGAACCAAAGTTCAACTACTTAGCCTCCTCAACGCACTCTATGCGGAGGTATTCAACTTCACTCGATGCGAGAGTCTCCTGGCTTAAGCAGAGAAACAATTGAATTCATTCTCTAAGGCACTCAGCTTCTAATTCTTCCACATAATCACGTACACATCATACGAAAGAAGGATATAACCAAAAACAAAGATAAAAAGGCATAATCCCAAAAATACACAAAGGACAATCACGTCCATGGGATGGGATTCAACTTAGTCGCTCCTGGTGGATGAGAGTAAGAGTTCTCCTATTGAACCTCCTCTACACACTCTATGCGGAAGATTTCAACTGCACTCTATGCAGGAATCTCCTGGTTCAATCAGTGGAATAAGCGAACCTCATTCTCTCCTTTCCCCCAGATTTCTAATCTGCCATGATATCACATATGAAACGTATATAATGAAAGCATAACAAGAAGCAAGCATACAACAGCATAAGGTTAACAGTATACAGAGAATAATCACAGCCATGAAATTGAATCAAATTCCTCTATTAATTCAATATCTGTACATGGGGATTCTCCACCAGCTCTCTGTTTGTTCTCCTCCCTTCTCCTTAATGCTAATGCTGATACTGACTCTATAATAATACAAAGGAGGGTGTCTATATCCTGTTTTCCCCCTCAAAAGATAAATTGTCAAATCTAGACTTAATGGTCTTATCTACCTGCACTAAATCTACTCTCTCTGCATTAAATCNATTGCAGTGCATGATTATCACTGTACAACACGAATTCTTTGGGTATTAAGTAATGCCTCCATTTTTTCAATGCCTGTATGACGACATAGAACTCTTTGTCGTATGTGGAGTACTTTAGCTTCGCATCATCCAGCTTCTCGCTGTAATATGCCACAGGTCTGTCATCTTGACTCAAAACTCCTCCAACAGCATACCCGCTGGCATCACACTTCACCTGGAAGGTTTTCTGAAAATCAGGCAGCACTAACACCGGCTGCTCGGTTATCTTGCGCTTCAATAGATTGAAGCTCTTTTCAGCCTCGGCTGTCCACTGAAAAATTTTATGCCGCTTTTTCACAGTGTCCATCATCGCGGCACTGATTCCACTGAAGTTCCGAATAAATTTCCTGTAGAAGCTGGCCAAACCATGGAAGCTCCGTACCTCAAAAATATTTCTCGGCGATGGCCAATTCCTGATCACATTCACCTTTTCAGGATCCATCTTCAACTCGTTTGCCGAGATTACAAAACCCAGATATATGAGCTCTGTCTGCATCAATGAGCACTTCTTCAAATTTATCAACAGCTTCTCCTGCTGCAGTCTTCTCATCACAGTGGCCAAATGCCTCAAGTGCTCTTCCCTGGTTTTACTGAAGATCGGTATATCGTCCAGGTACACCACCACAATCTTGCCAATGAATTCCCGCAGGACTTCATTCATCAACCGCATAAAAGTGTTGGGTGCATTTGTCAACCCGAACGACATAACCAGCCATTCGTACAAAACCTCGTTTGTCTTGAATGCTGTTTTCCATTCATCTCCCTCTCTCATTCGGATCTGATGGTATCCGCTCTTGAGATCAATCTTGGATAAATAATTTGCCCCGCTCAGGCAATCCATCAAGTCATCCATCCTCGGCAATGGAAACCTATACTTGATGGTGATCTTATTAATCGCTCTGGAGTCTGTACACATCCTCCAGACTCCATCTTTATTTGGGATTAGTACTGTCGGAACTTTACACGGACTAAGACTCTCTCTCACTAGTCCTTTATCCTGCAGATCTTGAATCTGCCTTTTGACTTCCTCGTTCTCTTGAGGTGTCAACCTGTACACTGCCTTATTCGGTAGGCTTGCTCCGGGTATGAGGTCAATATGATGACTCACACTCCTCATCGGTGCCAACGAACGAGGTAGTTCATCCACGATGATATCAGCGAACTCTCCAAGCAGTTGCTGAATCTCCTCTAGCAAGTCGTCCATTCTCGTGCTTGTCAAGACAACTCTCGGCTTCCTGACAACAAAGAACTGTGGATCTTCACCTTTCTCCAGCTCTGTGAGAAGCTCTTTCCCACTCATGAGAAGTATTTGGCTATTTGCCTCCGACTTTACTTCCCGATACTTATCCTTTATCGGAAGCAGCTTATGGAGTCTCCCATCCTTCTCCAAAGTGTATGTGTTCATCCTCCCATCATGAACAACATTTCTATCATACTTCCATGGTCTACCCAACAGTATGCGACATACATCCATGGGAATGACGTCACACAAAATCTCGTCATGATAATTCCCAATTTTAAATTTAACTAAGCACTATTTAGTGACACTTACCCGGTGTCCTTTTTGTAACCACGAGANGGTTATCTTGCGCTTCAACAGATTGAAGCTCTTTTCAGCCTCGGTTGTCCACTGAAAAATTTTATGCCGCTTTTTCACAGTGTCCATCATTGCGGCACTGATTCCACTGAAGTTCTGAATAAATTTCCTGTAGAAGATGGCCAAACCATGGAAGCTCCGTACCTCAAAAATATTTCTCGGCGATGGCCAATTCCTGATCACATTCTCCTTTTCAGGATCCATCTTCAACTCGTTTGCCGATATTACAAAACCCAGATATATGAGCTCTGTCTGCATAAATGAGCACTTCTTCAAATTTATCAACAGCTTCTCCTGCTGCAGTCTTCTCATCACAGTCGCCAAATGCCTCAAGTGCTCTTCCCTGGTTTTACTGAAGATCAGTATATCGTCCATGTACACCACCACAAAATTGCCAATGAATTCTCGCAGGACTTCATTCATCAGCCTCATAAAAGTGCTTGGTGCATTTGTCAACCCAAATGGCATGACCAGCCATTCGTACAAACCCTCGTTTGTCTTGAATGTTGTTTTCCATTCATCTCCCTCTCTCATTCGGATCTGATGGTATCCGCTCTTGAGATTGATCTTGGAGAAATAATTTGCCTCGCTCAAGCAATCCATCAAGTCATCCATTCTCGGCAATAGAAACCTGTACCTGATGGTGATCTTATTAATCGCCCTGGAGTCTGTACACATCCTCCAGCCTCCATCCTTCTTTGGGCTTAGTACTGTTGGAACAACACATGGACTAAGACTCTCTCTCATTAGTCCTTTATCCTGCAGATCCTGAACCTGCCTTTTGACTTCCTCGTTCTCTTGAGGTGTCAACCTGTACGCTGCCTTATTCGGTAGGCTTGCTCTGGGTATGAGGTCAATATGATGACTCACACTTCTCATCGGTGGCAACGAACGAGGTAGTTCGTCCATGATGATATCAACAAACTCTCCCAGCAGTTGCTGAATCTCCTCTGGCAAGTCGTCCATTCTCGTGCTTGTCAAGACAACTCTCGGCTTCCTGAAAACAAAGAACTGTGGATTTTCATCCTTCTCCAGCTCTGTGAGAAGCTCTTTCCCACTCATGAGAAGTATTTGGCTATTTTCCTCCGGCTTTTCTTCCTGATACTTATCCTTTATC
>JZKD02S0136342.1:13826-23917 GCA_000966675.3 Picea glauca
CCATTCCATAATAGCCTCGACCTTTACTGGATCCATGGTGATGCCTTCGCCACATATGACATGCCCCAAGTATTGAATCCTCGATTGATAAAATGAGCATTTGGACAACTTCCCATACAATTTGTTCTCTCGCAAACACTATAGTACCAAGCGCAAGTGCTTGTCATGCTCCTCTGTCATCCGAGAGTAAATCAAAATATCATCAATGAACACTTGGATGAACTTGTCCAAGTAGTCATGGAACACCCCTTTCATCAAACTCATAAATACCCTAGGGGCATTTGTCAGTCCAAACGGGAAAACAATAAACTTGTAATGTCCAAACCTCATCTTAAAGGAGGTCTTAGGGACATCATCCTCCTTGATCCACAACTGGTGATACCCTGATCGCAAATCAATCTTGGGGAACATCGTCGCACCCTTCATTTGATCGAACAGATCATCAATTCTCGACAATGGATACCGATTCTTGATTATAGCCTTGTTCAGTTGACAAAAGTCAATGCAAAGCCTCCACGATCCATCCTTCTTTCGTATGAAAATAACAGGTGCACCCCACAGTGACATGCTAGGACGTATCATTCCCAGGTCCAACAACTCCTTTAGTTGCATTTTCAACTCTTGTAACTCTGGGGTCAACATCCGATAAGGCATTCTTTCTATCAGTTCAGTCCCCGGTTTTAGGTCTATGGTAAACTCCAATTCCCTCTTTGGCGGTATCCTAGGTAACTCCTCTAGAAACACGTCTGCAAACTCCTTCACCACTGGAAGGTGTTCTAGACCTTCTACTACTCCCTTCTCATTTAACACAAGGATCGCATAAAGCTTGCACCCCTTGCGCATGATCTTACGAAGTTGCAAGGAAGAGATGAACCTTAGGGGAACTCCCTGGTTTCATCCTACAATCACATGTCTCTGTCCCTCGTCATCAACCAATCTCAACCATTTTGTCTTACAGTTGAGTATTGCCTCATGAGATTCCAACCAGTCCATACCAATCACGACGTCATAATATCCTAAGATCATGACGTACAAGTTGGCCCTTGTGACAAACTCTCCTAGGTTAAGGACACAACCCATAACCTTTCCTCCAACCTTCTGTTTGGTTCCCAAATCCATATCTATGAAGCTAAACTTGTCCTGTTCGACTTCCTTTACCTTAATCCTTTTAGCCACTGCACCAAAAATGAAACTCTCAGTATCACCAGGATCTATCAAAATACTAAGTGTCTAGTAAGAGACAGTACCTGTCATCTCGAGCACAATAGACTGATGCTCTACCTGGTGGTTATTCACCACTGCATGAATCTGATGGGCCTTGCCCATATATCCCACAGTAGTGGGTCCGACTGATATGGATGCTTTGGTCCAATCCATAGGGCATTCGTGTTGGTAGTGTGGCTTCCCACACGTTCAACACCCCTTCTTTGGCCTAGTAGTCCTGGTACCCAAAGTAGAAAATGATGGCCCACCAGCCTGGAACCCTGGTCTGTTCTGCTAAAAAAGCCTAAATTGTTGTTGTTGTGGGTGGCACTACTGCTGATACTGTGCTCCTCGATAAGGTTTTTGTTGCTGAGGCATCAGTCATCGAGGTGTAGTGAAAGTGGATCCCCTCTAGAAGCCACGATGTCCCAGCATATGTCTGGTTGGTGTCTGATGTTGCTATGCTCTAGTTGAAACCTACCATACTGGTCTCACTGGATTCCTAGTTTGACCCCCGCTGATGAGCTCCTCCTCTATTATGAGGGTCTTCTAGATGACATCATGCAAGGTCTGAGGCATAAAAATCCTAACCTTTGCACACAGGCTATAGTTAAGGCTGAACACAAACCTGTTTACCTTAAGTTTCCCAGTGTTAAGGTGCGGAGAATAATGGAGCAGCTCCATAAAATGGGCCTCATACTCAGGCACTGTATGACCTCCCTGTTGTAAGGTGTTGAACTCATTGAGCTGACGCTCAATGAATTCCTTTGAAAGGTACCTCTCTCGGAACCTTTCTTCAAACAGTTTCCATGACACGTCTTTGACAACCATGTTCAGCTGCGGTAAGAGCATCTTCCACCATAGAAGAGAACTCCCCTTCAGTTGAAAGACTGCCATGTGGACCTTCATGTTGGAGGTATAATCGCGAAGTGAAAAGCACATCGCCATATTCTCCAACCATGCCTCGACGGTTGTGCCATCCAGGGCACCAAAGAACTCTGGAAATTTGACCTTCAGGAGTCACGGTGAATGCTACTCGTATTGACTAGAGTGCACGGTGGAACCTCAGTGGGTGCCAGCGCCCTGGCCTCATCTTTGTCCAAATGGATGATCAGTGCCTCAGAAATGCGCTGAGAAGATCTCATCATTCTGACTACATCACCAACTGCTATCTGCTCCTGACTAAGAACCTGCTCATCTCCCTGGGGGTTAGACCCCTCAGGTGTGCATGCTACTGGAGGCGTCACACCTCCTCCCCTCACACCCCATCATCTACCTCTATGGTGTCCTCTAACCATGATTACTTTCACGCACAAAAGTCAACTCGATCAAAAACAATATAATCAATCATATCACGAAAGCTGTAGCGATCCCAAGTTGTGGGTTGAACCGGTTCTAATACCATATGTAAGGAACCCCACCATTTGTCACGACATCAACCTCTCAGAGCAAGTGCATTTTTTTTTGTGTGTGAGAGTGTGTACAAGGGTAATAAAGACATTATAATCTATGTCCAAACACGACGATGATCATGATGCATTAAACTGCAACCACAACATGATGACTTAAGATGCACATCAAGCATCTGGATGCAATGAACGACAATCAACTGGAAAATACAAGACAAACTACCCGCCCATCCTACCCTACAATGGTTAGGACCTCCAGAACACATAAGAAACACTCAAGCCCAGGTTCCCATTGATCTTGACCATTTAAGGTCTCAGGGCTGGTGACTATTCTGAGGAACAAGGAGGTATCTAGGTCCCCTCAATCCCATCATAAGAATCAATTCAAGACTATACTATCGACCATATTTAACCTTCAATTCCTCATGGTAAAAATAAAATAATCTACTATGATTAATCAATTCATTACGCAATATTTAAATACAATTGAGTGAGAGGATAATACCTGAAAAATAACAAGAAACACAAGAGCATCACTACAATTTCTGAATTTGATATAAATCTATTCTAATCATGATTAGTAACTTGTTAAGATCAGGTTCATTCAATTCGAGCATCACTTATCAAGTGATTCAACTCTTGTAACAAGTACAACTCCTATGTAGCTTACTATGTATCATAAGGAAATTAATTATCTTACTTAAATGATAAATTAAGAATTCAATACCAAATTCCATATCCATTTTTTTTTAGGTAATCATAAAAAGATCAAACTTAATGAAAAATTAATGGAAGTAAAGGTTTCTTTATACATCCATTAAAAGAATTAACAAGATCAACACCTATTAACAATATGTAAGATTTAAATGATAAAATACATTTCCTACTACAAGGTACCATAACAAGATCCCAATCTTTTTAAGTCGTTCATAAGGATATCAATGCCACCTTACGCATCCATTTATAAGGTATAAAGGATTCAATCACACAGATAAATAAGGAAGGGACCCAAGATAACCTACAATCCATTAAAATAACTATAAGAATATTAATCCAAATATGGGAATTAATTAAGATAATATACATGCTATCTTACATATCTGTATAAGGATTTTAAGGAAGATTGAATCTTATTTAAATAATGCAAATTAAGAACTCAATGTTGACTTATAATTCCTTTTGACAAAAACAACCTTCGGATTTGGAGTCTACCATGCATTTCTCATTTCCATCGATTGAAAAAGTAAAACATTAATAGATCCCTTTTTAAATTGAAGGTTGTTATTAACACTGGTGCGCAATCAATCTCATTCTAACATCAATCCCAATTTAATCCAAATGCACTCTTACTAGCCATTAACCTTAAAAAGAAATAACTAAACGGTGAAATGCTATTATTGTCAATTAATAAGGTTTGGCTGTAAAAACAATTTAATACCGTTCATCATTTCAACTGTTAGCATTGTTATAATCACCAAAAGGTGGGTACACTGGTTGTTTCCGGTCCACAAAGGAACATAACTTAAATTGATCTGTTGCATAAGATTTATATGGTTTATTCATGGGGAAAAACACAGGTTTACAAGCTAAAGGAAATTGTGCCCAAATGATGGCAACTAATGTGACAGAACCACAATCCATCGCTGCTCAAGAAACGCCGTCAACCCAAAACATTACACCTCCAATGAGCAACACAGTCAGCAATAGAGGTAAAAACGCAAAATGAAATGCCCACCCAATGTAGGGAAAGGGGAGAGCTAATAAAATGGGGCTGCATGAATGGATGAAGGGAGGGGGCACTTTCCATTGACAGGAGCATGCATAAATGAATTTTCCAGAAATAAATTTTTCAGTAACAAATTTACAAAAACGAATTGCCAAAAACAATTTCATAATAACCATTTACAAAAACGAATTTTCCAGAATGAGTTTTCCAGTAACGAATATACAAGGACAAATTTCCAGACACAATTTAACATTAACCATTTACAAAAACAAATTTGCTAGAACGAGTTTTTCAGTAACAAATATATAAACACAAATTGCCAGAAACAATTTCACATTAACCATTTACCAAAAACAAAATTGCTAGAACAAGTTTTTCAGTAACAAATATACAAAGACAAATTGCCAAAAACAATTTCACATTAACCATTTATAAAACGAATTTGCCAGAAACGAGTTTATCAACAACAATTTACAAAGGAAAATTGCTAGAAACAAATCTCATCGTAACCATTTATAAAACGAATTTGCCAGAAACGAGTTTTTTAGCATGACATTACACAGTGAATTTTTCCATTCAGGAGATGTAGACACAAGGCTAGTGTGGCCATTAATAAACAACATAGGGCTAAAACTTCTTAGCCATCACATAAAGAAATCGATGAAGGATAATTATTTCTCACCCAATTCTAAATTACAACAGCCGAGTTAACATTTTCTTTTTCTTACAGCAATTACCCATTTATAATCACCGAAGTAATTAATAAATTAAAAAAAACATTCATTCCAACAAGATCCAAACATAGTTTGAAGTTAAATATTATTTCAACCAGATTATCAATATATAAAAGCTGACAAGAGTAAGAGAATGTCATGGCGCAGAAAATAAACAAATAAGGAAGCAAGATAATCCAACGTGGAGGCCGTGTTGAAGGACGCAAGTCATCAATCTAGCAAGGACATCAATGGAGGGAGACGGCTAAAGTTTCACCTTCACATCACCATCCTTGCACAAAAAGGTAGGGCGTTGAGATCCATAGGTATTTTAACGCTAAGGCGACGACCATACATCAGGCTCCTGGACGACTGCTCAGGCAAGGACTGGCGTGCTAAGGACGAAAAACAAACAATCACATGGGTCACAGTCAACCACAGGGATGTCGAGTCAAGTGGGGATGAAGGCCATGGGAAATCAATCATCCAAACAATCAGCTAGGCTAAGAAAAAGGGGTTTGATATCAATCTAAACATCCAATCCATTTACAATCAACATGCAGATCCAAGCCTAAGTCCTAATGCATTTTACTCTATAAATACAAATGGCGTACCGTTGCCTGATTGCCTGCTTTGAATGTCATCCTGCGCTCTATGCAACTCCCACTCGCTGACCATCGAGACCTCACCAGTACCTCCCAGCCAATGCTACTGGTACTCTTCTTCCCCCTTAGCCCCTCGAGCCGCAAAGGGGCCACACACACTATCCATAAATTTCGTCTAGCTCCCAACTTGCCTCGCAAGGCCGAGCTACCACTCCTCTCCGAGATGGGTATCCCAACTCCCACACGTAAATCAGTCAAGTCGATATTTCTGCAGTGTAACATTATGCAAACAGAAGATCCCCTTCTTCCTTCTCCTCCCTTTCTTTTATAGAGTTTTGAACCTCCTTTCTTTCCTAAAATATCATTTAATTAAAGTTTTAAAATAAATTTCCTAAAATTTCTTGTCCATACAAGTGTCCCTCATCCCCTACATTCCTCCATTAATTAATTAATTAACTTAAGTAAATATCTTTATTTCCCTCACCCACCTAGAGTTACTCCTAGAATCACTCCTAGGTGTCCAGAGATTCCCTTACATGATTTAAAGGCTTTCCCTAATATGTAATAGCTAAATCAGTTTAAAATTAGAAAGCACTTAAATGTGGATTCCTCACTAAGTTCACTTCCTTCTTTTTCCCCTTAAGTTCCCCTTTTTCTTTTTTATGTTACCTCCTTTCCTAATTTCCTATTTTTTTATTTTCCCTCTTTCCCCTTTTTATTATAGGTCAAAATGGCAATTGTGGAGTTTAACCCCCTTTTCCCCTTTTTATTCTTAAATTAATATTTTAAAATTATCCAAAAATAAAACCATTCATTCCTCCTTTTTCTTTTAAATTTTAATCCGCAGATATATATATATATATATATATATATATATATATATATATATATGTATATGTATGTATGTATGTATGTATGTATGTATGTATGTATGTATGTATTTATTTTTGTGAATAACTTAAATTTCTTATTTCCCCCTTTTATTACAAGATTTTACTAAGATTACAATTATTAATTATGTGGTTTTTATTTTTTAAAAATTATTATCTTTTTTTTTATATATATTTATATATATATTGTTTTTAAGGTAGACAAAATTTACCCCTAGCAAAATTTTAGACTTAGAACTCATATTTGTACTGGGCAACATTTAATTAGGGAAATTGTTTTTAAAATTTCTTAACCCGTTATTGTCTTAGGGCCATTTAGGTTCATCCTCTATCATCATCAATGTGGCATGCCCTTCAGGATGCACTAGGTGCTCCAGGGGTGCCACTCACCTCATCTATTCCCTCATGTGACATGCCCTTCAAGATGCACTACGTGCTCTAAGGGTGCCACTCGCCTCTTGACTGATTGGTAGACATCAATAACCCTTGGAGTCAGCACTCCGGTAGGTGAACTTGTGGGAGACTAAGGGATTCTAAGGAATAAGGCCCCCGCCCTATTGCAAGCCCCTTAGAATCATTGTGAGCGACTATAGCAGTCTTCCCTCATGACATCATGGGTCCTCTCTAACTAGGTAATCGTTAACCTACAGTTCAAGCCACGACGAGAGTGCTAGTAGGTTGTGGTAGGGCTACTGTCCACACCTCTCACTCGACATCTCTGGTAGTCGTGTGTAACCCCTTTACTCCATACGTGAGTCTAGTTGGCAAGCTATCGTCAGCCTGCATCATCAACAAATCATGTCAGAACACATCCACATCATATCATCTAATCATATGTTCTAATATCATAGTAAAATAATCAAAACCCAATGGCACACTCCCTGACTCGATCTAGAGTCCAAGGGGTTCCATCGATGCCTCTGCATCTCAAGGTCCAAAACCCTCCACACTTAGTAAAACTGAGTCAATAACACCTGTCTATGTCAATGTAGTAAAACAACATATCAACAACCCATATTGCCTCCTAATCAAAATCAAGAGTTTAATAGCATAATAATATGGATCAATTGCGAGCAAGTGTCCTTAAAGAACAAGTTCACTGAGTGCAGCAGAGTGGGATGTTATAACTTGTTGGTATATTTTTCACATGCATATGCATTGTATTCTCGGCAGCCATGTATTCAAAGTCAATACATAATGTAATGAGAAATTGATTTCATCCAACTGGTTCTCTACCACTCCACTTCTGGGTCATTTATAATGTATTTCGGGCATCGCAGATACTTCTCTGATCTCACACATTAGGGGGAATTTTTTATAGTAAGATTTGCCTCACCATCGCTATCTTGCACAGAGGGCCTTTTTCCATTTCCCTATGCAGACTTATCAAACCCCTTTTTTGATAAATCTAGAGCCAAAAACACATATTTTTCTACATATATGCTCCCTAACTTCTTTGCAAGATGCATACACACTTGATTCTCCACTATAGCTCACGTATATCGGGATTTGTGCCAGAAAATACAAAATGAGGTCTGGCTTCCATGTCATAACATGAGATCTTTGATGTTTGGCCTTTCATATACTGGAAACATTCCAACTCGGCCCTTCAGTTGAATTATTGAGGCTATAAGAGCACAAAATACTTTGTGCTAATGATGGCTTATTGAACATTATCAACATTTGTTTTCTTCCTCTTATGATTTAAATGTGTTTCATCTAAATAAATGATTTCTTCATAAACAATAGGAATAGACTCATCATCAACCATCAGTCTTTTGTGTTTATCTTTTTTGATATTTTTGCGAGGAGTGATAGTTAGCTCATTGGGATTAATCTCAACAAAATCTTCATTTGGAGTTTCCACATTTTAAAATGTAACCCTTTTAGGATTTCTAGAATGAGGATTTTTCTTTCTTCTTTCATGTTCTTCTCTGTCTACTCTTCCAGGTTCAACCTCCATTGCTTTTTGTTTCTTTATCCTTCCTTCTTGTGTCTTTTCAATATGAAAAGTGTTGATGACATCCATGATATCATTCTCTGTAGAGTAAATCCCCACTAACATATGCGAAATTCATCCAGCAAAATTATGTAAAAATAAAATATAACATTTTCATATTAAATAAAATTAAAACATTAGCATGATACTAAAAATAATAAATGACACAAAATAGAAATAAAATGCTTACAATTCCTTTCTCAATGTCATCAACGATGGATGCACATAATTCTGAAAAAGATTCATTCTTGTTATAATTGCTCAATTTGAAACAATATCTAAACTTGATATAAGTTCTCCCTTGTTTGACAAGTGCATAAATAATACCCGTGGCTGGCACCAAACATATATATTGTAACAAGCCAATTGTCTCATAATTCCCATGCACATGTTATGATTCGTCACAATACAATTATATATGATTTCCATTGTTTCCTTGCTTGTCTTTAAGAAACCAAGAATATTATTGTTTGTTTTCACCTTCCACATATTTCCACTCTCTACCATTTTTCATTGCCCTTGATAGCTCAGGTGTTAAGCTATCATTTTGTTGCCTAACATTCATGGAGGTTCTAGTTTCAATTTTTGATGCCATTATTGTAGGTCGTGATCCAGATATATTGACAAATAATCTCTTTCCTGACATTTTCCTATATTAAGATAAAAAAATAAATTAGGCCTTTCACATTATACTCAACTAAAAGCATAACAGTGATTATAAAAACTAATTGTTATATATATGTAAAAAAACTAAAAAACTAAAAAAACTAACATTGATTAGATATATATGTAATGTAACATATTACAGTATTTTTATATGTTATATAACATATAAGATATGTTATATAACATATAACATATAACATATAACATATAACAATGTTATATGTTATATAACATATACGTATCGTATATGTTATATAACATATAACCTAGGTTATATGTTATATAATCTATAACCTAGGTTATATATTGTAACATATAACCTAAAAAACCATTAAAAAAAAACCATAAAAAAACTAGTCAAAAACTAAAAAAAAAGTTAAAAAATTATATCTAAATTTAACTTTTTTTGCCTTTTTTTTTCAAAAAATCTTAAGGATTTTTTGAGAAAAGTAGAAAACATTTATGTTTTTTAGAAAAAATTAGAAAACATGTAAGAATTTAACAAAAAACTAACCTCTGAAATGCTAAATTCTCCTCTTTGCTTGCTAAATTCTCCTCTTTTGCTAGATTCTCCTCTTTGCTTGCTAGATTCCCCTCAGATGTTTTCTCGATGTTTTAGATTTCTCCAAATCCTAAAACAAATACTGCCCAAGATATAACACAATATAAAAAGATAAAAAAAGACTGTGTATATATAACACATGATATAAATTACTGGTAGTATAACCAATGTGGGATAAAAGCAAATTAGGTATATTGTCTACTTATATACCTAAAATTATATGGATCATCAATATGTTTAACCAATGTGGGATAAATAGATAAACATGATAAATATTGTATTTAACATGTAAATAACAAAATAAAAGAGTAAAAATTG
>JZKD02S0136386.1:0-23916 GCA_000966675.3 Picea glauca
CTCGATGAAATTCACTCTCACGCCTTTTATCCTAAGTTTGGTCAAAATTATTTTTAACAGAGTCTTTCCCCTAACTCATAGCTCGAAACGCTGACTCTTATACTCCCATAACCCATGCATACATAGTTCCCTTCATGTCTGATGTAGACCTATTGACCCTTGGGCCAAGATCCGCTCACAGGATCATTCTCTATCCCCTTGAGCCGGATCGGCTCTTTCGATTCCTCGATGGAATCTCAATTTCAATCGATCCACATGTCCTTTTCGCAGCTCGCAATCCTGCAAGTTCGGGAGTCATGCCTCCTGACTCTTCCTCTCCAATCTCACGATACCCAAGATCACGAAATGGGTATAGCTCTTCTTTCATCAACTCCCTCCACCCGTGACCACTGACTAAGCTTCACGCAAGCTCCTCTCGCTACTCGACACTTTGTGAGTTCAAAGGTTGAACTCTTGTACTCTTATCTCACGAATCCCCAAGATGGGAGAAGTTAGTAGAGTGTTGGCTCCTTCCAATATATGATGTGTGTTCGTCAGTCTATTTCCCGGGCCCATCGTGTAGTTATGCCATGTGTCTCTTATGCCCAACTTTGGCACTTTGCGACTTCGCTTCCCGAAGCGCTACCTCCTTTAAATCCCGACACCCGAAGTGCCGAGATCCCGAACTCCTCGCTACCCCTTGTCGCAACTCGTGACTTTGGGAATTTCGGGACAATAGTCTCGACCTCTTATCCGCCGATATACCGAAATGCCGAAATTTTGACACGTTGTCAATGCGGGTCCCACAATGGAACTTCCCGCCTTTTCGGAGTTTCAGACTTTGTGACTTCATGAATCCTGATGTTATGCCCTCGGTTCTCTGACTCACGAAACCCTAAAATGGTCAACAAAGGTTTGACCTCCATGTCAACAAGTATGCCACCTGTCCACTCTGTGATATCAGGTTCTTCTACACCTTCAAACCTCTAAATGTGCGATAGGCATGGTGAGACTCTGATCCAACGGTCCCTGTTGGCTTAGATCCTACGGTTGTCCTAGCTCCTCACTATTTCGCCACTCGCAACTTGGAGCACCCAATCTTTGGACTCTCACCTTGCAAACCTCCGAGTTCGCGAGATCCCTTGATCTCTGCCACCTGTCCTCCTCTGATGGACGGTCTCAATATTCTCGTGACTTTGCCACTTGCAAAGTTGAAGAACTTCTCCTTCTGACCTCCGATGTCTGAATCCCTGATTCGAGTGACCTCGCGACACGTGTCCTCCTTCTACGGATGGCTCAGATTCTTTCGTGGTTTCGCAACCTCGCCTTTCGAAACCTTGCGAATCTTGGTGTAAAGTATTTAAACCATAACTCCCCTTCTCCTCTGCATGATCTGACAGTTCTCGAAACTTCGTGAATTCTCCACGAAGAATTTCAACCATCTAATTTCTTTCTAACAACTCCTGCAAAATGAACAAGTCTGCTTTCATGAACTTGTCTGCTAGCAAAACAACGTCGATGCACCTCCTTATGACACTTCAATGCCCTAGCCCTATTGATCTTATCTTCGACAACTCGAATCTTCAAGAAGACTCTTGCACGCACTCCTTGCGACAACTCTTTAATACTTCCAAGTATTGGATTCTTTGACTCTGTGCACTCTCTGTGACAATAGTCTTTCAACAGTTTCGCTCAGGTTGTAACTCTGAGACTTCATTCAGCCTACGCACTCCTTTCACGGATCCTGTCCTTAACTTGCACTTTTGCAAGAATGAGAACAATGTTATCCCTCCTAAGCTTGCAGAGACGAACTCTGACTTCTGTCAACGCACACCTTGCGGACAATTTCAGTGCACTCCTTGCAGGAAAACTCTTGCTTAGACAGAGAAACAATTGAAACTCATTCTTTACTATCCCTCTCTTCAGATTTCAGACATTTAACATGAAATCATGCATTCACGCATCAAAGCAAAAGCATAACAAAGAGTAAAGAAGCATATATCAATCAACATGTGCAACACAGAAAGTAATTGGACACCATGAGTCTGAACTAAAAATCTTTGTATTAATCCAAAACTTCTATACATGGTTTTGTTAACTCTACATAGCTCTTTGCTTCTGCTCTCCTATGCTCTCTTGATTGATAATGTTGTTAATAATGTTACAATGATACAAGTTAGGGTGTCTATATTTTTTTTCCCTCTGGCTCCTAAAACTGTCTAATCTAAGAATTCAAAGCTACCTACTTACATTTACTATTATAAATGTCTCTTAGTACTTCAGAAAAGAGCGGGGTGCTCAAGGTCTTATTACAATCTACAATTACGCTCTTTATTAATTGTTTCATTTATGTTTTGCGTATCAAACTTCGAAATATTTCAACAATTCAGCATGTGCCAAAATGCATTGGCACTTGCCCCACGCTCGCTTGTTGTTGGCAATGCTCCTGCATCATACTCCCTCGCTTGAAAATTTTCATGGGCTCCTGTCCATGAGCTCTCGCATGGTCTTTCCATGCTTCTGGATCTCTTCTTCATTCTCCCAGCTGGCATCTTCAACTAGATGTCCCTTCCAATTGACCAAGTATTCAAAATATTCCCTTGTTCTGGTCCTTTTACTAACTCTTTTGTCCAATGTGCTTTCCATCTGTGGCTTCTCTGCAACTGGCATCTATTTAGTCCATTGAACCTTTGGTTATTCATCACTTGTTCCTGCTTCCTCAACTTTGTATGGGTACAAATCTGAGACATTGAATATCGAAGAAATTCCAATCCCATTGGGTAATTCAATCTCATAAGCATTTGCCCCAAATTTCTTCAATACCTTACATGGTCTGATCTTCTTCATCTTCAGTTTATTATATGTCCCCTTCGGGAATCTTTCCTTTTTCAGATGTGCCAGAATCAAATCACCAACCTAAAATTGAAGTTGTCTCCTATGTTGATCTTCTCTGCGCTTATACTCTTGGATCGAGTTCTGCAATCACTCCTTCACCTGGCTGTGAAGTTCCTTCATCGCTTCTGTGAAATCCTCTGCACTAGCACTCCTAGTTTCATTATGTTCTGAATCTCTCAATTCCGATACTCCTCTTGGTTGCATCCCATAAACAATTTGGAATGGACTCTGCCCTGTGATTCTATTTAATGAGTCGTTATATGCAAATTTCGCCTGTGGCAGAATATTGTCCCACTGAATGTGGTGTTCTGTCACCAAGCTCCTCAACAAGTCTCCCAAACTTTTGTTCACAACTTCTATCTGTCCATCCGTTTGAGGATGATAAGATGAACTGAATGACAAGTTCGTTCCTATATTTTTCCATAAGGTTCTCCAGAAGTGTCACACGAACTTGGTGTCTCGATCTGAAACTATGCTCCTTGGTAAGCCGTGAAGTCGAATGACTTCTTTGAAAAACAGATTCGCAATATGAGTTGCGTCACTGGTTTTCTGACACAGTATGAAGTGTGCCATCTTAGAAAAATTTTCTACTACTACAAAGATCAAGTCAAACCCTCTTTGTGTTCTCGACAGCCCCAATATGAAGTCCATTCTTACTGCATCCCATGGCCTGTCAGGTATGGGTAACGGTTGATAAAATCCTGCATTCTGCCTCTTCCATTTTGAATGCTAACAAATTATACATCTGTACACGAATATTTTGATGTCTTCTCTCATTCCTAGCCAAAAATATGACTCATTTAATTTTGAGAATGTCTTTTCATGACCGAAATGCCCGACCAATCCTCCACTATGTTTCTCCTTCAACAAATTCTCCCTTGTGGAGCATTTTGGAATACAAAGTTGATTACCCTTAAACAATAATCCTTCCGAGATCATGTATTATGTCCATTGACTTCTGTCTCTAAGAATTGGATTCTTAGCTACTTCATACACCTCTTTAAAATCTGGATCATCTCTGTACATGTCCCTGAGATCATCAAAACCCAGTGTTTTGACTCTGAACTCCTACAACAACAAATATTTCCTGCTCAAAGTATCAACAACTTTGTTAGCAGTTCCAGAAATATGCTTAGTTACAAAAGTAAATTTATACATGTATTCAACCCATTTAACATGTCTTTGATTCAAATTCTCTTGTTGAGTCACAAATTGCAAAGCATGATTGTCACTGTATAAGACAAACTCCTTCGGGATTAATTAATGTCTCCATTTCTTCAATGCCTGAATAATAGCATAGAACTCCTTGTCATATGTGGAGTATTTCACTTTCGCTTCATTCAGCTTCTCNTCCTGCAAGTTCGGGAGTCATGCCTCCTGACTCTTCCTCTCCAATCTCACGATACCCAAGATCACGAAATGGGTATAGCTCTTCTTTCATCAACGCCCTCCACTCGTGACCACTGACTAAGCTTCACGCAAGCTCCTCTCGCTACTCGACACTTTGTGAGTTCAAAGGTTGAACTCTTGTACTCTTATCTCACGAATCCCCGAGACGGGAGAAGTTAGCAGAGTGTTGGCTCCTTCCAATATATGATGTGTGTTCGTCGGTCTATTTCCCGGGCCCATCGTGTGGTTCTGCCATGTGTCTCTTATGCCCAACTTTGGCACTTTGCGACTTCGCTTCCCGAAGTGCTACCTCCTTTAAATCTCGACACCCGAAGTGCCGAGATCCCGAACTCCTCGCTAACCCTTGTCGCAACTCGTGACTTTGGGAATTTCGGGACAATAGTCTCGACCTCCTATCCGCCGATATACCGAAATGCAGAAATTTTGACACGTTGTCAATGCGGGTCCCACAATGGAACTTCCCGCCTTTTCGGAGTTTCAGACTTTGTGACTTCATGAATCCTGATGTTATGCCCTCGGTTCTCTGACTCACGAAACCCTAAAATGGTCAACAAAGGTTTGACCTCCATGTCAACAAGTATGCCACCTGTCCACTCTGTGATATCAGGTTCTTCTACACCTTCAAACCTCTAAATGTGCGATAGGCATGGTGAGACTCTGATCCAACGGTCCCTGTTGGCTTAGATCCTACGGTTGTCCTAGCTCCTCACTATTTCGCCACTCGCAACTTGGAGCACCCAATCTTTGGACTCTCACCTTGCAAACCTCCGAGTTCGCGAGATCCCTTGATCTCTGCCACCTGTCCTCCTCTGATGGACGGTCTCAATATTCTCGTGACTTTGCCACTTGCAAAGTTGAAGAACTTCTCCTTCTGACCTCCGATGTCTGAATCCCTGATTCGAGTGACCTCGCGACACGTGTCCTCCTTCTACGGATGGCTCAGATTCTTTCGTGGTTTCGCAACCTCGCCTTTCGAAACCTTGCGAATCTTGGTGTAAAGTATTTAAACCATAACTCCCCTTCTCCTCTGCATGATCTGACAGTTCTCGAAACTTCGTGAATTCTCCACGAAGAATTTCAACCATCTAATTTCTTTCTAACAACTCCTGCAAAATGAACAAGTCTGCTTTCATGAACTTGTCTGCTAGCAAAACAACGTCGATGCACCTCCTTATGACACTTCAATGCCCTAGCCCTATTGATCTTATCTTCGACAACTCGAATCTTCAAGAAGACTCTTGCACGCACTCCTTGCGACAACTCTTTAATACTTCCAAGTATTGGATTCTTTGACTCTGTGCACTCTCTGTGACAATAGTCTTTCAACAGTTTCGCTCAGGTTGTAACTCTGAGACTTCATTCAGCCTACGCACTCCTTTCACGGATCCTGTCCTTAACTTGCACTTTTGCAAGAATGAGAACAATGTTATCCCTCCTAAGCTTGCAGAGACGAACTCTGACTTCTGTCAACGCACACCTTGCGGACAATTTCAGTGCACTCCTTGCAGGAAAACTCTTGCTTAGACAGAGAAACAATTGAAACTCATTCTTTACTATCCCTCTCTTCAGATTTCAGACATTTAACATGAAATCATGCATTCACGCATCAAAGCAAAAGCATAACAAAGAGTAAAGAAGCATATATCAATCAACATGTGCAACACAGAAAGTAATTGGACACCATGAGTCTGAACTAAAAATCTTTGTATTAATCCAAAACTTCTATACATGGTTTTGTTAACTCTACATAGCTCTTTGCTTCTGCTCTCCTATGCTCTCTTGATTGATAATGTTGTTAATAATGTTACAATGATACAAGTTAGGGTGTCTATATTTTTTTTCCCTCTGGCTCCTAAAACTGTCTAATCTAAGAATTCAAAGCTACCTACTTACATTTACTATTATAAATGTCTCTTAGTACTTCAGAAAAGAGCGGGGTGCTCAAGGTCTTATTACAATCTACAATTACGCTCTTTATTAATTGTTTCATTTATGTTTTGCGTATCAAACTTCGAAATATTTCAACAATTCAGCATGTGCCAAAATGCATTGGCACTTGCCCCACGCTCGCTTGTTGTTGGCAATGCTCCTGCATCATACTCCCTCGCTTGAAAATTTTCATGGGCTCCTGTCCATGAGCTCTCGCATGGTCTTTCCATGCTTCTGGATCTCTTCTTCATTCTCCCAGCTGGCATCTTCAACTAGATGTCCCTTCCAATTGACCAAGTATTCAAAATATTCCCTTGTTCTGGTCCTTTTACTAACTCTTTTGTCCAATGTGCTTTCCATCTGTGGCTTCTCTGCAACTGGCATCTATTTAGTCCATTGAACCTTTGGTTATTCATCACTTGTTCCTGCTTCCTCAACTTTGTATGGGTACAAATCTGAGACATTGAATATCGAAGAAATTCCAATCCCATTGGGTAATTCAATCTCATAAGCATTTGCCCCAAATTTCTTCAATACCTTACATGGTCTGATCTTCTTCATCTTCAGTTTATTATATGTCCCCTTCGGGAATCTTTCCTTTTTCAGATGTGCCAGAATCAAATCACCAACCTAAAATTGAAGTTGTCTCCTATGTTGATCTTCTCTGCGCTTATACTCTTGGATCGAGTTCTGCAATCACTCCTTCACCTGGCTGTGAAGTTCCTTCATCGCTTCTGTGAAATCCTCTGCACTAGCACTCCTAGTTTCATTATGTTCTGAATCTCTCAATTCCGATACTCCTCTTGGTTGCATCCCATAAACAATTTGGAATGGACTCTGCCCTGTGATTCTATTTAATGAGTCGTTATATGCAAATTTCGCCTGTGGCAGAATATTGTCCCACTGAATGTGGTGTTCTGTCACCAAGCTCCTCAACAAGTCTCCCAAACTTTTGTTCACAACTTCTATCTGTCCATCCGTTTGAGGATGATAAGATGAACTGAATGACAAGTTCGTTCCTATATTTTTCCATAAGGTTCTCCAGAAGTGTCACACGAACTTGGTGTCTCGATCTGAAACTATGCTCCTTGGTAAGCCGTGAAGTCGAATGACTTCTTTGAAAAACAGATTCGCAATATGAGTTGCGTCACTGGTTTTCTGACACAGTATGAAGTGTGCCATCTTAGAAAAATTTTCTACTACTACAAAGATCAAGTCAAACCCTCTTTGTGTTCTCGACAGCCCCAATATGAAGTCCATTCTTACTGCATCCCATGGCCTGTCAGGTATGGGTAACGGTTGATAAAATCCTGCATTCTGCCTCTTCCATTTTGAATGCTAACAAATTATACATCTGTACACGAATATTTTGATGTCTTCTCTCATTCCTAGCCAAAAATATGACTCATTTAATTTTGAGAATGTCTTTTCATGACCGAAATGCCCGACCAATCCTCCACTATGTTTCTCCTTCAACAAATTCTCCCTTGTGGAGCATTTTGGAATACAAAGTTGATTACCCTTAAACAATAATCCTTCCGAGATCATGTATTATGTCCATTGACTTCTGTCTCTAAGAATTGGATTCTTAGCTACTTCATACACCTCTTTAAAATCTGGATCATCTCTGTACATGTCCCTGAGATCATCAAAACCCAGTGTTTTGACTCTGAACTCCTACAACAACAAATATTTCCTGCTCAAAGTATCAACAACTTTGTTAGCAGTTCCAGAAATATGCTTAGTTACAAAAGTAAATTTATACATGTATTCAACCCATTTAACATGTCTTTGATTCAAATTCTCTTGTTGAGTCACAAATTGCAAAGCATGATTGTCACTGTATAAGACAAACTCCTTCGGGATTAATTAATGTCTCCATTTCTTCAATGCCTGAATAATAGCATAGAACTCCTTGTCATATGTGGAGTATTTCACTTTCGCTTCATTCAGCTTCTCRCTGAAGTATGCTATCGGCCTGTCTTCTTGGCTCAAGACTTCCCCTATTGCAAATCCACTTGCATCACATTTTACTTGAAATGTCTTTTTGAAATCCGGCAACACCAAAATTGGTTGTTCCGTGATTTTCCTTTTCAACAAATTGAAGCTTTTCTTCGCTTCTTCTATCCAGTGAAAAGACTTGTGTCTCTTCTTCACTGTATCCATCATTGGTGCACTAATTCCACTGAAATTCCTGATGAACTTCTGGTAGAAACTGGCCAATCAATGAAAATTTCTCACCTCAAATATACTCTTCGATGATGGCCAATTCTTAATTACCTCCACCTTAACTGGATCCATCCTCAACTTATCTGCATAAATAACAAACCCCAAATAAATGAGCTATGTCTTCATGAATGAATATTTCTTCATATTTATCAACAACTTCTCTTGTTGTAGCCTCTGCATCACTGTAGCCAAATGTTTCAGATGCTCTGCCTCTGTTTTACTGAAAATCAATATTTCATCAAGAGACACAATGACAAATTTTTTGATGAAATCCTTCAGGACTTCGTTCATCAATATCATGAAGGTACTTGGCGTGTTCGTTAAGACAAATGGAATAACAAGCCATTCATACAACCCTTCATTAGTCTTGAAGGTTGTCTTCCATTCATCACCTTCTCTCATACGAATCTGGTGATATCCACTTTTCAAATCAATATTTGAAAAAAAATTGGCTCCACTCAAGCAATCCATCAAATCATCCATCCTTGGCAATGGAAATCTATACCTGATGGTTATCTTGTTGATCACTCTCGAGTCAGTACACATCCTCCAACCTCTATCTTTCTTCGAACTGAGCACTGTCAAAACAACACACAAACTCAAGCTTTCTCTAAACAACCCTTTGTCCATTAAATCCTGGACCTGTCTTTTGACTTCTTCATTCTCCTGCGGCATCAATTTGTATGATGCTTTTTTTGGTAAACTAGCTCCAGGTATGAGATCAATATGATGACTCACACTTCTGATCGGTGGCAACAAACGAGGTAGTTTGTCCACTACTATGTTAGAAAACTCTTCCAACAGTTTCTAAACCTCTTCTAGTAAATCATCTACCCTTGTACTGGTTAAAACAATTTTAGGCTTCCTAACCACAATGAATTGTGGTTCCTCCTTCTTAACCTCTGTAAGAATTTCCTTCCCACTCATGAGAAGTACAACGTTCCTTACTTTAGGTTTTACTTCCTGATCCTTAATCGACAACAACATGTGAGTTCTCTGATTATTCTCTAGGGTGTATGTGTTCTTTCTCCCATCATGAATCACATTCTTGTCATATTTCCAGGGTCTACCCAGCAATAGATGACAAACATCCATGGGAATGACATCACACAATATTTTATCATTATATCCTCCTATCTTAAATTCAACTAAACATTGTTTAGTGACATTTACCTGATGTCCTTTTTGTAGCCATGAAACTCTGTATGGGCTCGGATATTCAATAGTCTACAACTCCAGATTTTCTACCATCTCTGTAGAAATGAGATTATCTGTGCTACCATTGTCCACAATGAATTTGCATGCCCAATATTTGGTCTTGCAAGCGGTCTGAAAAAGTCTGTTCCTTTGGACCAAACTCTCCACCTCCTTCTCTGGTGTTAAGAGAACTTTTCGCATCATCAATGATCTTCCGCCTTCAACATCCTCTGCCTCAACATTTTGCCTTTGTGCTTCGGCAATGTGAGTTTCACCACCTTCTTTATTTTTTTCTGGACACTCATAAGATTTATGTCTGACCTTTCCACATGTGAAGCATTTCACCACTCCACCTCTTCCTCTTCCTCTATCTCTGTTATGAGGAAAAAAGTTTCCATCAGCATACTAACCTCTCTGTTCGGTATGTTGCCCTCTCTGTGAGATTCCACCTCTCTCAGTTTGAGTTTGAGGTTTCTTCCACTCTTCCTTGCGTTTTTTATTTCTATCCTGGGAAACTGATTTTCCTCTGGGTTGACCTCTGCCTCGGCCTCTTTGACCTTGTTTTCGGCTCAAATTCTCTTCAGCTTTTAGAGCCATCTGATAAGCATATTCCATAGTTCGGATGGTCATCATGCTCATCTCATCCTGAATGTCATATCTCAGAAAATTCATGTACCTGAAAACCTTTTCATCATCACTTTCACAATGACCTGCCCTGATGTTCAGCCTGTAGAATTCTTCAGTATATTCCTTCACTGACATCAACTTCTGTCTCAAATTTTTCATTCTCTGAAACAGAGTAATTTGGTAATCCCTGGGAATGAATTTTCCCTTCATCTTCACTATCATCCTATCCCAACTCTTGATCTTATGCTTTCCTTTGCAGTGTCTGTCAGCTTGTATCTCATCCCACCACAATGCTGCATGTCCTTTCAATCTTGTGATAGCATGTTTGACCTTTTTATCCTCCTCGACATCTTCATAGTCAAAATATGTGTCCAGAGCTCTAATCCAATATAGAAGCTCTTCAGCATCTAGATCTCCTTCATATACTGGAATATCCATTTTTACTCTAGCACCCATTCTTGCAACAACCCTAATCAGACGTTTAATTGTTGCATCTTCTGTTGTGACTTCTTCTCCTTCATGTCTAGCTTCATTTTCACTTTCAGAATCATTGAGATCCCCAGCACCAGCTCTCCGCCTCTGTTTTATTTCCATGTCCACGAATTTGGTGCGTAGATCATGTATATCTCTTTCCATGGTTGGATTTGGCACCTACCTACCTCTTTCTCTTGACGTCTCCCTATCCTTTGGTGGATCGGGTGTTTGTCTGTCTCTTCTTCTCAGNACTGGATCCATCCTCAACTTATCTGCATAAATAACAAACCCCAAATAAATGAGCTATGTCTTCATGAATGAATATTTCTTCATATTTATCAACAACTTCTCTTGTTGTAGCCTCTACATCACTGTAGCCAAATGTTTCAGATGCTCTGCCTCTGCTTTACTGAAAATCAATATTTCATCAAGAGACACAATGACAAATTTTTCGATGAAATCCTTCAGGACTTCGTTCATCAATATCATGAAGGTACTTGGCGTGTTCGTTAAGACAAATGGAATAACAAGCCATTCATACAACCCTTCATTAGTCTTGAAGGTTGTATTCCATTCATCACCTTCTCTCATACGAATCTAGTGATATCCACTTTTCAAATCAATATTTGAAAAAAAATTGGCTCCACTCAAGCAATCCATCAAATCATCCATCCTTGGCAATGGAAATCTATACCTGATGGTTATCTTGTTGATCACTCTCGATTCAGTACACATCCTCCAACCTCTATCTTTCTTCGGACTGAGCACTGTCAAAACAACACACAAACTCAAGCTTTCTCTAAACAACCCTTTGTCCATTAAATCCTGGACCTGTCTTTTGACTTCTTCATTCTCCTGCGGCATCAATCTGTATGTTGCTTTTTTTGGTAAACTAGCTCCAGGTATGAGATCAATATGATGACTCACACTTCTGATCGGTGGAAACAAACGAGGTAGTTTGTCCACTACTATGTTAGAAAACTCTTCCAACAGTTTCTGAACCTCTTCTAGTAAATCATCTACCCTTGTACTGGTTAAAACAATTTTAGGCTTCCTGACCACAATGAATTGTGGTTCCTCCTTCTTCTTAACCTCTGTAAGAATTTCCTTCCCACTCATGAGAAGTACAACGTTCCTTACTTTAGGTTTTACTTCCTGATCCTTAATCGACAAAAACATGTGAGTTCTCTGATTATTCTCTAGGGTGTATGTGTTCTTTCTCCCATCATGAATCACATTCCTGTCATATTTCTAGGGTCTACCCAGCAATAGATGACAAACATCCATGGGAATGACATCACACAATATTTTATCATTATATCCTCCTATCTTAAATTCAACTAAACATTGTTTAGTGACATTTACCTGATGTCCTTTTTGTAGCCATGAAACTCTGTATGGGCTCGGATATTCAATAGTCTACAACTCCAGATTTTCTACCATCTCTGTAGAAATGAGATTATCTGTGCTACCATTGTCCACAATGAATTTGCATGCCCAATATTTGGTCTTGCAAGCGGTCTGAAAAAGTCTGTTCCTTTGGACCAAACTCTCCACCTCCTTCTCTGGTGTTAAGAGAACTTTTCGCATCATCAATGATCTTCCGCCTTCAACATCCTCTGCCTCAACATTTTGCCTTTGTGCTTCGGCAATGTGAGTTTCACCACCTTCTTTATTTTTTTCTGGACACTCATAAGATTTATGTCTGACCTTTCCACATGTGAAGCATTTCACCACTCCACCTCTTCCTCTTCCTCTATCTCTGTTATGAGGAAAAAAGTTTCCATCAGCATACTAACCTCTCTGTTCGGTATGTTGCCCTCTCTGTGAGATTCCACCTCTCTCAGTTTGAGTTTGAGGTTTCTTCCACTCTTCCTTGCGTTTTTTATTTCTATCCTGGGAAACTGATTTTCCTCTGGGTTGACCTCTGCCTCGGCCTCTTTGACCTTGTTTTCGGCTCAAATTCTCTTCAGCTTTTAGAGCCATCTGATAAGCATATTCCATAGTTCGGATGGTCATCATGCTC
This sequence comes from Picea glauca, assembly GCA_000966675.3. Lineage (NCBI taxonomy): Eukaryota > Viridiplantae > Streptophyta > Pinopsida > Pinales > Pinaceae > Picea > Picea glauca. The sequence continues at coordinate 12,767 of JZKD02S0136386.1, forward strand.
ATCTCATCCTGAATGTCATATCTCAGAAAATTCATGTACCTGAAAACCTTTTCATCATCACTTTCACAATGACCTGCCCTGATGTTCAGCCTGTAGAATTCTTCAGTATATTCCTTCACTGACATCAACTTCTGTCTCAAATTTTTCATTCTCTGAAACAGAGTAATTTGGTAATCCCTGGGAATGAATTTTCCCTTCATCTTCACTATCATCCTATCCCAACTCTTGATCTTATGCTTTCCTTTGCAGTGTCTGTCAGCTTGTATCTCATCCCACCACAATGCTGCATGTCCTTTCAATCTTGTGATAGCATGTTTGACCTTTTTATCCTCCTCGACATCTTCATAGTCAAAATATGTGTCCAGAGCTCTAATCCAATATAGAAGCTCTTCAGCATCTAGATCTCCTTCATATACTGGAATATCCATTTTTACTCTAGCACCCATTCTTGCAACAACCCTAATCAGACGTTTAATTGTTGCATCTTCTGTTGTGACTTCTTCTCCTTCATGTCTAGCTTCATTTTCACTTTCAGAATCATTGAGATCCCCAGCACCAGCTCTCCGCCTCTGTTTTATTTCCATGTCCACGAATTTGGTGCGTAGATCATGTATATCTCTTTCCATGGTTGGATTTGGCACCTACCTACCTCTTTCTCTTGACGTCTCCCTATCCTTTGGTGGATCGGGTGTTTGTCTGTCTCTTCTTCTCAGCGGCATGGCTGAGATTTTATTTCTTGCTTTCCCTGTCTGAAGTATACAAATAAAGTCAAGGTATGATACCAAACTGACACAGACCTATCAGCCCTCAGGCTGAGATCCACTTATAGGATCGTTCTCTATCCCCTTGAGCTAGATCGGCTCTTTTGATTCCTCATTGGAATCTCAATTTCAATCGACCCACAAGTCCTTTTCGCAGCTTGCAATCTTGCGAGTTCGCGAGTCGTGCCTCCCGACTCTTCCTCTCTAATCTCGCAATACCCGATATCGCGAAATGGGTATAGATCTTCTTTCATCAATGCCCTCCACACATGACCACTGAATAAGCTTCACGCAAGCTCCTCTCACTACTCGGCACTTTGTGAGTTCAAAGGTTGAACTCTTGTGCTCTTATCTCGCAAATCCCTGAGATGCGAGAAGTCAGTGGAGTGTTGACTCCTTCCAATATGTGACGTGTGTCCGCCGATATATTTCCCGGGCCCACCGTGTGGTTCTATTGTGTGTCTCTTATGCCCAACTTTTGCACTTCACAACTTCACTTCCTGAAGCGCTACCTCCTTTGTATCCTGACACCTGAAGTGCCAATATCCTGAACTCCTCGCTACCCCTTGTCGCAACTCGTGACTTCAGGACTTTCAATACAATAGTCTCGACCTCCTATCCACCAATATGCCGAAATGTTGAAATTGCAACACGTCGTTAACACGAGTCCCACAATGGAACTTCCCACCTTTTCGAAGTTTTGGACTTCGCGACTTTGCGAATCCTGATGCTATGCCCTCGGTTCTCTGACTCACGAAACCCTAAAATGGTCAACAAAGGTTTGACCTCCATGTCAACAAGAATGCCACCTGTCCACTTTGTGCTGTCAGGCTCTTCTGCACCTTCAAATCTCCAAATGCACGATAGGCACAGTGAGGCTTTGATCCAATGGTCCCTTTTGGATCAGATCCTACGGTTGTCCTAGCTCCTCGCAATTTTTCCACTCAAAACTTGGAGAACCCAATCTTTGGACTCTCACCTTGCAAACCTCTGAGTTCACGAGATCCCTTGATCTCTGCAACCTTTCCTCCTCCAATGGACAGTCCCAATATTCTCGTGACTTCGCCACCTGCAAAGTTGAAGAAATTCTCTTTCTGACCTCCGATCTCCAAATCCCCGATTCGGGTGACCTTGCGACACATTTCCTCCTTCTATAGACGGCTTAGATTCTTTCGCGGTTTCATGACCTCGCCTTTCGCAACCTCGCCTTTCACAACCTCGTGAATCTTGGTGTAAAGGTTTTAAACCATAACTCCCCTTCTCCTCTGCACGATTCGATAGTTCTCAGAACTTCATGAATTCTCCATGGATAATTTCAACCATCTAATTTCTTTCTAACAACTCCTGCGAAATGAACAAGTCTGCTTTCACGAACTTGTCCACCAGCAAAACAACATCGCTACACCTCCTTCCGACACTTCAAGGCCCTAGAACTCTTAAGATTCTCTTTGAAAACTCGAGTCTTCAAGAAGACTCCTACACGCACTCCTTGTGGTAACTCTTCAATACTTCCAAGTATTGGATTCTTCGACTCTGTGCACTCTCTACGACAACAGTTTCGCTCAGGTTGTAACTATGAGCCTTCACTCGGCCTGCGCACTCCTTGCATGGCTCCTGTGCTTAACTTGCACTTCTACGAGAATGAGAACGATGTTATCCCTCCTGAGATTGTAGAGACGAACTCTGACTTTTGTCAATGCACACCTTGCGGACAATTTCACTGCACTCGTTGCAGGAAAACTCTTGCTTAGATAGAGAAACAATTGAAACTCATTATTTACTCTCCCTCTCTTCAGATTTCAAACATTTAACATGAAATCATACATTCACGCATCAAAGAAAATGCATAACAAAGAGAAAACAAGAATATATCAATCATCATGTGCAACACAGAAAGCAATTGGACACCATGAGTCTGAACTAAAAATCTTTGTATTAATCCATAACTTCTGTAAATGGGTTTTTTTACTCTACACAACTCTTTGCTTCTTCTCTCCTATGTGCTCTTGATTGGTAATGTTGCTAATAATGTTACAATGATACAAGTGAGGGTGTCTATATTCGTTTTCCCTCTAGCTCCTAAAACTGTCTAATCTAAGAATTCAAAGCTACCTACTTACATTTACTATTATAAATGCCTCTTATTCCTTCAGATGAGAGCGGGACGCTCAAGGTATGATTACAATCTACAAGTACTCTCTTTCTTAATTGTTTCATTTACGTTTGGCATATCAAACTTCAAAATATTTCAACAATTCAACATGTGTCAAAATGCGTTGGCGCTTTCCCCACGCTCGGTTGTTGTTGGCGATGCTCTTGCATCAATGTCCCACGTGAAAATCAATAGGTGGTTGGAGATAGAAACAACATGTACTAAAAACCACTAAGCTGACGTGACCCTTGTGACCATAAAATCATGGTGTGGTGTGTTAGGATTGGCCTTCACCCCTTTCTCGGATCCTTGAGTGACTCACTTTGTTTTTGTTTCCAATATCGCTCACCTCCAAGGGTATCAAGGTAATATTCTTTCGATTCCACCCTCATTGGAGTTCTAACACTCCCTAAATTTATTGGACTTTGAAATGTAAAGTTTGACATTGTCACCCAAAATATTTTAACTATACATTGTCAGCATGCAAACCCAGGAAAAGGAAATATTCCTTCGATGCCCTATCATCAGGGTATTTCTTGAACTGAATTTCGATGAGTTCCGATGTGACGACTCTGATGAGACTCGCCTTTTCCAAAAAATTCATTCCTATCATGTCAACACACGAATCCAAGTGAGAGGGAATATACCTTTGATACCTTTTCGTTGGAGCACGAATCGATCCATAAATTTCCCACTCTAACACCATGACTCTAATATATGTATTTTCAAATCTAGGCCCCTCTCGACTCATATACATATATTTGGGCGATCTTACCCCTTAAATCACAATAAAGACAAAGATTGTGGTCTGATATTGAAATGGCCTTCATCCATAGGTGAGTTATTACACATTTGAGGATGATTTAATACATATTAATTGGCACTAAACCCTCCTTTAACACCTAATCATCCTCTGTAGGCTCGTAAAACACTTTGCCATTTTTTTTATTATCCTAGTGATACTTTGAAACAATATTTTCAAGATTGTTTGTTGGTGTTAGGACCTATAAATGTCCCTTTTTCACTATATCTTTTTCTCATTCAACCTTATCATTTCTATGCTAAATGCCTAATATCATGTTTGCTAAGACCTTTTTTCCAAGGTATGAATAATTGATCTTGCTTTTATATTCTTATTTACTTAAAACGTTTGATTGGTAGTGTTTCTCATATTTTATCCATGAATATTCAACTAATGATCAAAATGTGTAGAACAACCAAGTCTTGAAGAAAGATCATTGTTGTTACACCAGTTGTTACAGTTCTGCACCAGTTCCACATGTTGTTACATGACTACAACAACTGCGCACCGTTTTTGGAATTTGTTACACTTGCTGCAACAGATGTCCACCGATCCTGGAAGCTGGTATATCATTCAAATTAGAATCCTGAAGACCGATTCTCAAGGATATTACACGTTTTGGCTCACGTTGGTGATCAAGATCATTTATAGATTTTGTAATGATGAAAAATATTTTATATCATACAAACAACCTGAGAATCTCCGATTCTCAAGGCTGTTCTAAGTTCGTTTCAACTGAATGACTCTGTATTTAAATAATAGATCTTTTGTAATCATTTGGTATTGAATATTAGTTGTGGAACAGTGAAGTGAAGTAAATAATTTTGTATCTAAACATTTTGGTGATTTAATAAATAAAGTGATTTGAGTTTCTTCAACCTACTATAGTATTTTCGAGTGGATTTAGTGAGAAGGAAAGGGCCCACCTTCCTCACAGACTCCCCTCTATTGTGAGCTTTTAGACTAATTGCTTTGATTTGGATGATTTATCTGTTTAGAATTTCTAGAATACATTTGTTGTTACAGTTCAGTCCCTTTCTATTTAATGCGCATCAGTGAGTCTCGTGAGACTTAGAATCGATTGTTGAATACTACTGGAGAATTTCTTTGAGATTGAATTCTATTTCTGCATTAGATTAAATATCTATTTGCAAGAAAAAGTAAATAGAAGTGTGAATCCCCTTTATGCAATTAAGTAGACTTCCTTTCAGCAATTTCCTTCTACAAGAGTAAAATGGAAAATTAGAAAAGATTAGATAATCTAGGATTCTTATACACTCATCAATTTCTACTTCTAGAAATTAGATTTCAATTATGCAAGTGTGATTTCAATTCTGCAACAATAGATTAGAACTCTAGTTGTGTCAGCAACTTGTGTTAGTGTTCATCTTTTCAACTCTGTTTCTTTTAGTGTTAATTTACCTTACTGCAATTGATTAGTGTTCTCTTTCATAATCTAGCATAGACTATGCANAGGGTCTACCCAGCAATAGATGACAAACATCCATGGGAATGACATCACACAATATTTTATCATTATATCCTCCTATCTTAAATTCAACTAAACATTGTTTAGTGACATTTACCTGATGTCCTTTTTGTAGCCATGAAACTCTGTATGGGCTCGGATATTCAATAGTCTACAACTCCAGATTTTCTACCATCTCTGTAGAAATGAGATTATCTGTGCTACCATTGTCCACAATGAATTTGCATGCCCAATATTTGGTCTTGCAAGCGGTCTGAAAAAGTCTGTTCCTTTGGACCAAACTCTCCACCTCCTTCTCTGGTGTTAAGAGAACTTTTCGCATCATCAATGATCTTCCGCCTTCAACATCCTCTGCCTCAACATTTTGCCTTTGTGCTTCGGCAATGTGAGTTTCACCACCTTCTTTATTTTTTTCTGGACACTCATAAGATTTATGTCTGACCTTTCCACATGTGAAGCATTTCACCACTCCACCTCTTCCTCTTCCTCTATCTCTGTTATGAGGAAAAAAGTTTCCATCAGCATACTAACCTCTCTGTTCGGTATGTTGCCCTCTCTGTGAGATTCCACCTCTCTCAGTTTGAGTTTGAGGTTTCTTCCACTCTTCCTTGCGTTTTTTATTTCTATCCTGGGAAACTGATTTTCCTCTGGGTTGACCTCTGCCTCGGCCTCTTTGACCTTGTTTTCGGCTCAAATTCTCTTCAGCTTTTAGAGCCATCTGATAAGCATATTCCATAGTTCGGATGGTCATCATGCTCATCTCATCCTGAATGTCATATCTCAGAAAATTCATGTACCTGAAAACCTTTTCATCATCACTTTCACAATGACCTGCCCTGATGTTCAGCCTGTAGAATTCTTCAGTATATTCCTTCACTGACATCAACTTCTGTCTCAAATTTTTCATTCTCTGAAACAGAGTAATTTGGTAATCCCTGGGAATGAATTTTCCCTTCATCTTCACTATCATCCTATCCCAACTCTTGATCTTATGCTTTCCTTTGCAGTGTCTGTCAGCTTGTATCTCATCCCACCACAATGCTGCATGTCCTTTCAATCTTGTGATAGCATGTTTGACCTTTTTATCCTCCTCGACATCTTCATAGTCAAAATATGTGTCCAGAGCTCTAATCCAATATAGAAGCTCTTCAGCATCTAGATCTCCTTCATATACTGGAATATCCATTTTTACTCTAGCACCCATTCTTGCAACAACCCTAATCAGACGTTTAATTGTTGCATCTTCTGTTGTGACTTCTTCTCCTTCATGTCTAGCTTCATTTTCACTTTCAGAATCATTGAGATCCCCAGCACCAGCTCTCCGCCTCTGTTTTATTTCCATGTCCACGAATTTGGTGCGTAGATCATGTATATCTCTTTCCATGGTTGGATTTGGCACCTACCTACCTCTTTCTCTTGACGTCTCCCTATCCTTTGGTGGATCGGGTGTTTGTCTGTCTCTTCTTCTCAGTGGCATGGCTGAGATTTTATTTCTTGCTTTCCCTGTCTGAAGTATACAAATAGAGTCAAGGTATGATACCAAACTGACACAGACCTATCAGCCCCCAGACTGAGATCCCCTTATAGGATCGTTCTCTATCCCCTTGAGCTAGATCGGCTCTTTTGATTCCTCATTGGAATCTCAATTTCAATCGATCCACAGGTCCTTTTCGCAGCTTGCAATCTTGCGAGTTCGCGAGTCGTGCCTCCCGACTCTTCCTCTCCAATCTCGCAATACCCGATATCGCGAAATGGGTATAGATCTTCTTTCATCAATGCCCTCCACACATGACCACCGAATAAGCTTCATGCAAGCTCCTCTCGCTACTCGGCACTTTGTGAGTTCAAAGGTTGAAATCTTGTGCTCTTATCTCGCAAATCCCCGAGATGCGAGAAGTCAGTGGAGTGTTGACTCCTTCCAATATGTGACGTGTGTCCGCCGATATATTTCCCGGGCCCACCGTGTGGTTCTGTTGTGTGTCTCTTATGCCCAACTTCTGCACTTCACAACTTCACTTCCTGAAGCGCTACCTCCTTTGTATCCCGACACCTGAAGTGCCAATATCCTGAACTCCTCGCTACCCCTTGTCGCAACTCGTGACTTCAGGACTTTCAGGACAATAGTCTCGACCTCCTATCCACCAATATGCCGAAATGTTGAAATTGTGACACGTCGTTAACACGAGTCCCACAATGGAACTTCCCACCTTTTCGAAGTTTTGGACTTCGCGACTTCGCGAATCCTGATGCTATGCCCTCAGTTCTCTGACTCACGAAACCCTAAAATGGTCAACAAAGGTTTGACCTCCATGTCAACAAGAATGCCACCTGTCCACTTTGTGCTGTTAGGCTCTTATGCACCTTCAAATCTCCAAATGCACGATAGGCACAGTGAGGCTTTGATCCAATGGTCCCTTTTGGATCAGATTCTACGGTTGTCCTAGCTCCTCGCAATTTTGCCACTCAAAACTTGGAGAACCCAATCTTTGGACTCTCACCTTGCGAACCTCTATGTTCACGAGATCCCTTGATCTCTGCAACCTTTCCTCCTCCGATGGACAGTCCCAATATTCTCGTGACTTCGCCACCTGCGAAGTTGAAGAACTTCTCTTACTGACCTCCAATCTCCAAATCCCCGATTCGGGTGACCTTGCGACACATGTCCTCCTTCTATAGATGGCTTAGATTCTTTCGCGGTTTCATGACCTCGCCTTTCACAACCTCTCCTTTTGAAACCTCGTGAATCTTGGTGTAAAGGTTTTAAACCATAACTCCCCTTCTCCTCTGCACGATTCGATAGTTCTCAGAACTTCATGAATTCTCCATGGATAATTTCAACCATCTAATTTCTTTCTAACAACTCCTGCGAAATGAACAAGTCTGCTTTCACGAACTTGTCCACCAGCAAAACAACATCGCTACACCTCCTTCCGACACTTCAAGGCCCTAGAACTCTTAAGATTCTCTTTGAAAACTCGAGTCTTCAAGAAGACTCCTACACGCACTCCTTGTGGTAACTCTTCAATACTTCCAAGTATTGGATTCTTCGACTCTGTGCACTCTCTACGACAACAGTTTCGCTCAGGTTGTAACTATGAGCCTTCACTCGGCCTGCGCACTCCTTGCATGGCTCCTGTGCTTAACTTGCACTTCTACGAGAATGAGAACGATGTTATCCCTCCTGAGATTGTAGAGACGAACTCTGACTTTTGTCAATGCACACCTTGCGGACAATTTCACTGCACTCGTTGCAGGAAAACTCTTGCTTAGATAGAGAAACAATTGAAACTCATTATTTACTCTCCCTCTCTTCAGATTTCAAACATTTAACATGAAATCATACATTCACGCATCAAAGAAAATGCATAACAAAGAGAAAACAAGAATATATCAATCATCATGTGCAACACAGAAAGCAATTGGACACCATGAGTCTGAACTAAAAATCTTTGTATTAATCCATAACTTCTGTAAATGGGTTTTTTTACTCTACACAACTCTTTGCTTCTTCTCTCCTATGTGCTCTTGATTGGTAATGTTGCTAATAATGTTACAATGATACAAGTGAGGGTGTCTATATTCGTTTTCCCTCTAGCTCCTAAAACTGTCTAATCTAAGAATTCAAAGCTACCTACTTACATTTACTATTATAAATGCCTCTTATTCCTTCAGATGAGAGCGGGACGCTCAAGGTATGATTACAATCTACAAGTACTCTCTTTCTTAATTGTTTCATTTACGTTTGGCATATCAAACTTCAAAATATTTCAACAATTCAACATGTGTCAAAATGCGTTGGCGCTTTCCCCACGCTCGGTTGTTGTTGGCGATGCTCTTGCATCAATGTCCCACGTGAAAATCAATAGGTGGTTGGAGATAGAAACAACATGTACTAAAAACCACTAAGCTGACGTGACCCTTGTGACCATAAAATCATGGTGTGGTGTGTTAGGATTGGCCTTCACCCCTTTCTCGGATCCTTGAGTGACTCACTTTGTTTTTGTTTCCAATATCGCTCACCTCCAAGGGTATCAAGGTAATATTCTTTCGATTCCACCCTCATTGGAGTTCTAACACTCCCTAAATTTATTGGACTTTGAAATGTAAAGTTTGACATTGTCACCCAAAATATTTTAACTATACATTGTCAGCATGCAAACCCAGGAAAAGGAAATATTCCTTCGATGCCCTATCATCAGGGTATTTCTTGAACTGAATTTCGATGAGTTCCGATGTGACGACTCTGATGAGACTCGCCTTTTCCAAAAAATTCATTCCTATCATGTCAACACACGAATCCAAGTGAGAGGGAATATACCTTTGATACCTTTTCGTTGGAGCACGAATCGATCCATAAATTTCCCACTCTAACACCATGACTCTAATATATGTATTTTCAAATCTAGGCCCCTCTCGACTCATATACATATATTTGGGCGATCTTACCCCTTAAATCACAATAAAGACAAAGATTGTGGTCTGATATTGAAATGGCCTTCATCCATAGGTGAGTTATTACACATTTGAGGATGATTTAATACATATTAATTGGCACTAAACCCTCCTTTAACACCTAATCATCCTCTGTAGGCTCGTAAAACACTTTGCCATTTTTTTTATTATCCTAGTGATACTTTGAAACAATATTTTCAAGATTGTTTGTTGGTGTTAGGACCTATAAATGTCCCTTTTTCACTATATCTTTTTCTCATTCAACCTTATCATTTCTATGCTAAATGCCTAATATCATGTTTGCTAAGACCTTTTTTCCAAGGTATGAATAATTGATCTTGCTTTTATATTCTTATTTACTTAAAACGTTTGATTGGTAGTGTTTCTCATATTTTATCCATGAATATTCAACTAATGATCAAAATGTGTAGAACAACCAAGTCTTGAAGAAAGATCATTGTTGTTACACCAGTTGTTACAGTTCTGCACCAGTTCCACATGTTGTTACATGACTACAACAACTGCGCACCGTTTTTGGAATTTGTTACACTTGCTGCAACAGATGTCCACCGATCCTGGAAGCTGGTATATCATTCAAATTAGAATCCTGAAGACCGATTCTCAAGGATATTACACGTTTTGGCTCACGTTGGTGATCAAGATCATTTATAGATTTTGTAATGATGAAAAATATTTTATATCATACAAACAACCTGAGAATCTCCGATTCTCAAGGCTGTTCTAAGTTCGTTTCAACTGAATGACTCTGTATTTAAATAATAGATCTTTTGTAATCATTTGGTATTGAATATTAGTTGTGGAACAGTGAAGTGAAGTAAATAATTTTGTATCTAAACATTTTGGTGATTTAATAAATAAAGTGATTTGAGTTTCTTCAACCTACTATAGTATTTTCGAGTGGATTTAGTGAGAAGGAAAGGGCCCACCTTCCTCACAGACTCCCCTCTATTGTGAGCTTTTAGACTAATTGCTTTGATTTGGATGATTTATCTGTTTAGAATTTCTAGAATACATTTGTTGTTACAGTTCAGTCCCTTTCTATTTAATGCGCATCAGTGAGTCTCGTGAGACTTAGAATCGATTGTTGAATACTACTGGAGAATTTCTTTGAGATTGAATTCTATTTCTGCATTAGATTAAATATCTATTTGCAAGAAAAAGTAAATAGAAGTGTGAATCCCCTTTATGCAATTAAGTAGACTTCCTTTCAGCAATTTCCTTCTACAAGAGTAAAATGGAAAATTAGAAAAGATTAGATAATCTAGGATTCTTATACACTCATCAATTTCTACTTCTAGAAATTAGATTTCAATTATGCAAGTGTGATTTCAATTCTGCAACAATAGATTAGAACTCTAGTTGTGTCAGCAACTTGTGTTAGTGTTCATCTTTTCAACTCTGTTTCTTTTAGTGTTAATTTACCTTACTGCAATTGATTAGTGTTCTCTTTCATAATCTAGCATAGACTATGCA
>JZKD02S0136408.1:8862-23916 GCA_000966675.3 Picea glauca
GGTCCTCCTACGATCTGGATCCAACGGCTGTCCTCTTCTCGCTCCTCGCGCCTTCATGACTTGGAGTACCAAATGTTTGGGCCTTTACCCTGCAAACTTCCGAGTTTGCGAGATCTCTCGATCTTTGACACCTGTCCTTCTCAGATGGACGACTCCAATCTTCTCGCCACTTCGTCGCTCGTGAAGTTGAATGACTTCTTCTTCCAACCTCCGATGCCCGAGTCCCCGATGTGGGTAATCTCGTGACACGCATCCGCTCCCGAACCAACAGTCCAAATCTGTTCTTTTGTCGATTCGACGACTGACACCATTCACCTCTTTAAAACTTCTGCGCTATACTTGGCGTGACTCAGCTGACTGCAATTACCCACTGACCATTGATCTACTTTGAAAAATAGACCTTGGATGATTCCGACGACATCTTGCCCACTCGCTTGACTTGTTATTTGAAAAAAAAAAGAAAAATAGGGATTCTCCCGCGTTGCGCTTGAGCATTTCATGTGCAATCTACAGACCCGAATGCTCTAGAGCCCGTGACAAGAATTATCGCTAACATTAGGCTCCATGGGGGATAGAGTCATCCCTGCGATGCTCTAAGAACTCCTTCCACGGCTCCAGTCGCCTTGCTATTGGGCTATGGAGTCAAGCTTAAACCTCCTGCTGTTGAAAATACAGGCTGAAAAATAAAAGAAAAACAAAATAAATGCGACATGCTCAAAGGAGATTATTTATATATAGTCCTAATGCTAATAAAACATTTTACATGTGCTAGGTGAAAGAAAACTCCCACCATAGCCACCCAAGCAGCTTCCTGGATAGAAGCTCCTTCCTTCTTTCAATGATCATCAGCAGATGGTGTAGCCGTGACAGCAAAACGGTTACACTCATCAACCCCTCCTTATAGGCTAGAGTTGAGATGAAATAGGGCGGCTCCAAGGCATAGGAGAAATGCCACTCCATGTATTTGCTGACAGGGTCATCGAATGAGTGGCCATTTCCAAGGAATCGGCAAAATACAGCCTCTTTTGCTACACAATTGTTCACATGCAACCGAATGTCTCTGATATCCACAGGCGGGTGAATAACTAAAGTAGACTTGCTGATCTCAGGTGGTGGTTGCTCGTTGACTAGCTCTGCACAGTCTGTAAACTGCATCTTTGACTGCTCCTCTAGTTCTTCTGGTGCCTCTTCTTGGCTCTCCCAAGGGTCAGAGTCATAATCATCATAGATAGGACCTGTGGGAAAGCTCTGCTTTTCAATTTGCTGCTCAAGGGGGTTGATTTCCTCGCATTGTCTTTCATTTGTGAACAGAGGAGAAGGCTCTGTCATCTTCTTTTGGAAGTTCTGGGTGTCCAGCTCAGAACCTGATTCATAGTTGTCATACACGGGTTGGATGCTACCCAGGTCATCAATCTGTGATGTGGGGCTCTGCTGCTCCTCAACTGAATAGTCATTAAATCTGGGTGAGCAGGAGACTTCTTCATCTTGCAAAAAAGGAACGATCTCCAGATCCTCCTTTTCAATCCCAAATGTAAATACATCATGGGAAATCTTGTGAAGAAAAAGAGAACAGTCCTCTTCCCCAACTATCATTTCATCACTTTGATCTGAGACATCAAGATCATCGGGGGCAGATGCTAACTCACCTAATAAATCTTCAAAAATCTCTTCAAAAGAGTTGCTCAGAGCATCTGCCTCACGGACTAGAAAATCCTCTGCAAAATCTTCATATTTCAATCTTTCTAATTGGGCAGAGAGATATTTCACCTGCTCCATCAGCTTACTCAGGGCGCCATCTTCCTCCCTGGGAACTTCATCACTTTCATAACCTGCCTTGGATGAAAATGAATGGCGAGGAGAAAGGACTGAGTGTTGATCCAGGTCATCAAGATCCTCCCCACAGCTTACGTCAAAAACAACTTTCTCTTGTATAGAGTTGTGATATTCCTCACAACAATTATGACAAATTAACTCAAGGGGATACATCCTCTGACAATAAGTGGTGAAAGCTGCATGGAATCCATGGAGTGAAGAAATGATAGCAGGGGGTAAAGAATGGTACCATTTACGTGCATCCCCTACTAACGAGAACATGAACATCTTCAGTAACACATCCTCATGATGTATCTCCCACTGACGCATGAGTTCATGAAACTCACTGAGGTGCTGAGAAGGGTTTTCCTCTTCACACTTTCCAAATATGGGCAACTAATCACCCCATTCATCCATAAAGGGGACAACATTAGGAAAACCAGGAATAGCAGAAAAATTAAAAGGAGCAAACCTGCGAGCAAGGATTTTCTCCATATCGAACCATTGAAGTCATCAATCGATCCTTGAATCATGGAGTCGCCAGGTGAAAGATGCGTAGATTCAAATATACCTAGTCCTTGTTCACCATCAAAGGCCAGATCTTAACGTTGTCGTTACCCCAGGAAGCTTCTCAGACTGAGAAAGCAACTACTGAAACCTTCTCGAGAAAGCTCCTTAGGGTTAGCTTTCAGGTGTGCTAACAGTAGTCACAGCTGAAACAGTGATTGTGGAAACAATGGAGTCGCCACAGTGGAGTCACCAGGTGCACAGTAGCAATCTTGATAATTCTGATATCTGATGCACCTTCAGAATTAGTTAATCGTTGTCGTTCTGCCCAGGGAAAATATTCAACTTCGTCCTCGGCAACGGTGCCAGAAATGTTAGCTTTGGAAGTCACTCCTGGATTGCTTGCAGGAGCAGAGCCCGATGCCCATCAGTTTTTATGTCATGCTTTGATAAATGGGCGATCAAATGGGTAGAGAATCGAGGAGATATCACTCTAACTCGGGGACTGGATCTGGTACGTAAAGAACAAAGGAGGTCTGGAATCCTAACTTCAGCCAGTGGGTTGATTAAAAGATGAGCAGGTGGAAGACTTAGTAAAAAAAGTGAACAAACAGCTCTAGGCAACAAGCTTACAGCGGTTTGTAGGGGAAAAACTCTGAACGTAGGATCCTCTTGGTTTAGGGCTTCAAGAAACTGAATAGAAGACTTGACTGGATCCTCCAATTCCAAGTCATTCAGCGTTAAGGAAATTGCAGGAACCGATTAGAGACTCTGTAACTATTACAGTGATCCATTACAACATCATCCTATAAAAGCTACAACTCGACTGGATCCTCCAATTCTGAGCTGCTCTAACACAGTACAACAAAGATGTAAAGAAACTGGCATTCATAAGGCAAGAAGTCTCATAAGTCTATACATAACCAGAGAATCAGTGCTTCATTAAAGCTTTACAACCGGGAGCTCTGCTCAACCATCGATCCTTACAAAAATGGCGAAAATGCCTACATATACTCAAAACAAAACACAACAGTGAAAACGAGATACTGCATTAATAACATTGCATCTGCATGTCTTCTGACAGTCTGCACATGCAGACTGGACGATCGTGCGCCTATGACAAATGCCATCTTAATCTGTGCGTGGCTCCAGCAAGGGGAGTAGCTGAGCCATTAAGTGTCGAGCTAGCGCGTTAAGACTTCCTTCGGCTAGTCGAGGACATCGGCATGGAGTTTTTTAGGAAATCGATACACAGGACTTCCTCGGGCAAATGGCTTTCCAGACCCTCCATCCCCTCACTTAATGAATGAAATGAGGTTTCAACCACCCGCTCTTGTCATCATTTACTTCAGATGAGGAACGGTGTGGAGATCGGATCCGATAGCGCTCGGAGACCGCGACGATCCTCTCTGCAACTGAACTCGGCACCTTCGGCCTTCTTTCTGCAGCTCCTTTCTTTCCTCAAGTGACCACGGGCTGTGACCTTGTGCCTATCTTCAAAGACGCTTTCGACACCTTGCGTCTCGCGGCTGGGAGGAGGTTGGTCCTTGATCTTCAAAGTTGCGAGGGGAGAGGAGGCGAGGAGCCTAATCGCGCACCACGTGCCCCTCTGGATGGACGACTGAGATCATCTCGGCAATACTT
This sequence comes from Picea glauca, assembly GCA_000966675.3. Lineage (NCBI taxonomy): Eukaryota > Viridiplantae > Streptophyta > Pinopsida > Pinales > Pinaceae > Picea > Picea glauca. The sequence goes on from JZKD02S0136408.1 coordinate 12,826, forward strand.
GTGGGCCCGGGTGCTCACGACCTCATGATCCTCGCTCTTACGAGACTCCGATGCACGATCCCACGTGTGGATCCAACGGTCCTCCTACGATTCGGATCCAACGGCTGTCCTCTTCTCGCTCCTCGCGCCTTCGCGACTTGGAGTACCAAATGTTTGGGCCTTTACCCTGCGAAATTCCGAGTTCACAAGATCTCTCGATCTCTGACACCTTTCCTTCTCAGATGGACGGATCCAATCTTCTCGCCACTTTTCCGCTCGTGAAGTCGAATGACTTCTTCTTCCAACCTCCGATGCCCGATTCCCCGATGTGGGTAATCTCGTGACATGCGTCCGCTCTCGAACCAACAGTCCAGATATGTTCTTCTGCCAATCCGACGACTGACATTGTTCACCCCTTTAAAACTTTTGCGCTATACTTGGCGTGACTCGGCTGACTGCAATTACCCACTGACCATTGATCTGCTTTTCAAAATAGACCTTGGACGTCGCCGACAACATCTTTCCCACTCGCTTGACTTGTTATTTGAAAAAAAAAAAAAAATAGGGATTCTCTCGCGTTGTGCTTGATCATTTCGTGTGCAATCTACAAACCCAAATGCTCTAGAGCCCGTGACAAGAATTATCGCTAAAAAGAGGACCTGGTTGAGTTTCAGTGACAGTGACAGGTTGGACCGGTTGATGTGACATAGATAGTGACAATGGCAGTGATAGTGGCAGTGATTGTGGTAGTGACAGTTGGTCTACAGTTATATTTCAGGGTGGTAGGATGGGGCATTGATAGGTGGTTGTAGCCACCTTCCAGTTGGATCCGAAGAACTTTGGGAGGGGAGGAGTGTAGCCTCCTTCTAGTTGGAGCCAAAGAATCAGGTAGTTGTAGCTTCCTCCAGGTTGGAGCCTGAGAATTAGGGGTTATAACCTCCTTCTAGTTGGAGCCAGATAATTTAGGGAGTTGTATATTCCTTCAGGTTGGATCCCAGGAATAGGGGTTGGAGCCTCCTTCTAGTTGCAGCTGTAGAATTTGGAATTTGGTGCTTCCTATGAGTGAATTCTTGATATATATAAGAAATCATTCCATGGTTTTCTCCCATTTGGGTTTCCATGTAAATACTAGTGTACTTTGTATTTGATGTGATGTTGTTGATGTGGCATTGCTTATGATTATATGCTCATGATATATTGAATGCAATCATAGATGATACATTGATGATAAATTGTTGAACATTCTTGATAAAGTGAAAGAATATATATTATGGTTAAAAGTGNTCAGATATTGGTAAAGAAGATACAGTTACAAAACAAGAGGTAAGATGATCATGATGCCAGATAGATTCAAAAGAATAAGAGTTTGTAATCATCAGAAGTGATTTCTTTTTCTTTAATTGTGAAGAGCGCGAACATATTGAAATTGAATGCCCTTATTTTAATATTGAAAGTGATAAGACAGAAAATCCCAATGAAATAGAAGACAACCTTGAGATTGAAAAGGAAAAGAGTCATGAAGCAAAATTCAGTCAACAAGAAAGAGAATTTGAAGATGAAATAATCACATTGAGGATCCAACTTGAAGAAGCAAAGTGAACAAAAGAATTCATGAGGAATCAGACATTGAAGAAAGAAGAATCTCAAAATTCCAACTCTAGAGAAGTCTAGCAGAAAATCATGATGTTAAAAGGTCATCTAGAAGAAGCCAGAAGGATTGAAGAAACTCTCGAGGATCAGAGGCAGTGTTTGGAAATAAAAATAGAAGCACAGAAGGAAGAAGTAGAAAAGAGAGAGAAGATATTGGCAAATCATATTAACGAAAGAACTGATAACTTAAATCAGCTTGAAACAGAATTTGGTAAAGAAGAGAGAATACTTGAAAAATAAATCACTCCTTGAAGATCCAACTTGAAGAAGCAAAGAGGAAAGAAGAAGTCATGAAGAGTTGAATGATGAAAAAAGAAGAAGAGGTTGAGAATCTTGAAGGAGAAGTTGTTACATTGAAAGTTAAAATCATCAAGCTCAGCAAGAACGTTGAAGAGACAAAAACATCCACATTATCTATAGAGAATGTTGAAGAGAATCCCTCCAGGTCACTAGAAAAATAGAATGAAGAAAAAAGTAAGAGTTATGCAGAAGCACTCAAAGGAAGGAATCATGGTTAGCAAGAATCGAAGAAGAATTATTATAATAGAGATACATCTTCAACAAGACCTACCACATTAAGGAAACAATGAATCTTCAACCATGATGAAGAGATCCACGGAAGAGAAGATCATGATCAGCCAAGGCAAGTATTCAGAAGGACTACACAATAAATAAGATCGTTCACTCCCAGGTATGTAAATTTATTTTATGGTCATTGTTTTTATTATACTAACTTTGGACATAAGGTTGTAGATTGCAGGGATTATGAAAGAAATGTTCAAACAAGAAAAGATTATGTGGCCCCACATAAAATTGAATGTTACAAGTTTCATAACTATGGACACATAGCTCGTAATTGTAGAAGCATGATGGATACTTCTTTAAGAAACAATACCGATATCATATATAAGAAGGTTTGGAAAAGAAAAAAAGAACATGCAAAGGAATATCATATGAATGCAGGACACCCATAAGTCATACTCTCAATATTGGCAATAGTATGATATGAAGACAAATCTACAGGGAAAAAGAAATATATCAGATATAGGAAGGTTTGGAGAAGAAATGAAAAACAAGAACAGGTAGATAAAGACCAGGTCCTGGAGATCGCAGGATTTGCAGTGGTGCGAGAAAGAAAAGAAGAGAAGGTGAACAAAGATCAGGTTCAAGAGATTGTACTTTCAGGAATTATAGTGTAAGATCAATCCACATGAAGAAAGGAAGAAGTCATAATTCAAAAAGATGACGAGTCTACATATAAATAAGAAGATTACTTTGCATCAAAGTCGATATTTTTCTTAGCCATCTGGCTTGGAGACTCCCAGTAAATATGTATGTTGAATAGGGGGGAGTCCATGCAGTAGACACTACATATCATAGAACCATATTTTGAGTAGTATGAAGTGTTTGCAGAGATAGATTCAGAGCCGCTGGATAGCAGAAGTACAAAGTAACAGATTGATCAGTTGAGAAGTTGTGTTCCCACACATGTATAAGTTGGCAGGAAAAAGTCTATGATTATATTGCACGTATGTATTCAAGAAGGGATATCGTTTGTACAAGTTGTTCCAAACATGCAGATTTTGATGAGAAGATAGATAAGACCAGTTGACATATTTGATTATGTATGATCATTAGGAACATGTGATGATTAGTTTTAGTATATTTAGGTGAATCCTTCATGGTAGTTCAGTGACATATGGGTCAACATTGTGGATAGTTGAGTAGCAGAGTTATGAAAAGTTTGTGACATATGGACATATATGGATTCGTGAGATGCTTAGTAGGTAAAAAAAACATGGGTCAGATGCATAGCAACATATTTACAATTGGAAACAGTGAAATCAATTGAAAGTAATTGGTCACATAAAGGAAAGTAGTGAAAGGAACATTAGAACAGGGAAAGAGAAATCGTCAACAAAAGTTATATCATTAGAAGAACATTGTTGAACAATATGGTCAAGTGAACATGACAAGTAAATGAATAAATTAAATTTTGAATATTTTTTATATATGTCAGTGAAATTCTAGAGGAAGCACCAATGGACAATAAACAACACTAGAATAGAGGAAAGGAAACATGTACATCTTACAGAAAGTCAAGGGAAGAAAATTCATCATAGAGAGATCAAGAAAGGAATATTAGTAGCATACAGACAAGGAGACATACCCACAGGGGGAGCTATTATTTTTCCCATGATTGGTTAGAACAGGTACATTATCAGGAGGAGACATTTTGACAGGGGGAGTTAACCTTTGGTAAAATATGGAGAGAATTAACATCGGCATAAAGATAGAGGGAGTATCCCCAAGAGGAGATACCCTTTTCCATTCATGTCAAAGGGGGAGAGATAGAAACATTGATGAGGAGTGATGATCACAAGGGGAGCATGAGCATGAGTGTTTCCATGTCTAAGTGTTTCCATCAATGCCAAAGGGGGAGATTGTTGGAGAATTGGTTGTCATTGATGTCAACCCTTGGAGAGTGATCTTGGAGATTGATGTCAACCCTTAGAGATCGATGTCAACCATTAGAGATTGATGACAACCCTTGGAAGAGGTCCAGGGATGTTGGACAATTGATTGACATTTGTATGATCGAGATTGATGATGAGTTAGTTGGGTACCTTTGATGTAGTCTAAATGTATCCCTGGAGATGTGGTTATGGGACTCAAAGTCGATTAAGGAATATGGACATGAAGGACAATGAAATTATAGGTAAGACTATCATATATGGATATTACATGTCGTACCATTTTCGATGATATGTGGAAAGCCACATGGTTCCTCACGGTTAGGGAGATATGTCCTTGTAAAGTTGGAAGCCCCAAAGAGTGGTCAAGACACCCCTAATTAGTTACAAGTCTTAGTCAAAGGGTAAATTGTTTGTAACAAGAAATCCCTAAAATAAGGAAAGAGGTTACCTAGAAAAATTATAAATATACCTCAAGGAGTCATTTGCAAGTACACTCATACACTCATTCATTGATTATCTATCTTGTGAACTAGTGATATTTTTGCTAAGGGTGTGGCGACATTTTCAGAGGCAACGAAGGTCTGAAGGAGAAAAAGTTTCGGAGTTGCAGAAAACTGGAAACCATGGTTTTACGAGGTTATACGTGGGATGCATAAGAACAGGTTGCATACATATGTGAGTTATAGAAAGAAAGGTCGTGTACATCTGTGGGTTGTAGGAGGACAGGTCGTGAACCTGAGGAAAAGTTTTGAAGAAGAATGGTTGATTGAGTTGCAGCAAGGTTTGATGGTACATCGGGGATATTACAGGGTCTAAGATGGTATGATTTAGGTCTTCATGAGTAAAGGTATGTATTTTATGTATTTTCTTAAGGATTGTATCTTGAATGGTATGGCACATGCTTAAGGCATGTCTTGGAAGCCCTTCATGGTACCTGGTTGAGGTGATATTATTACATGCTTGAGACATACTCTTGGTACTTGGTATATGGTTGTTATGGTTCATTGTTAGAGGNATCGCAGGATTTGCAGTGGTGCGAGAAAGAAAAGAAGAGAAGGTGAACAAAGATCAGGTTCAAGAGATTGTACTTTCAGGAATTATAGTGTAAGATCAATCCACAGGAAGAAAGGAAGAAGTCATAATTCAAAAAGATGACGAGTCTACATATAAATAAGAAGATTACTCTGCATCAAAGTCGATATTTTTCTTAGCCATCTGGCTTGGAGACTCCCAGTAAATATGTATGTTGAATAGGGGGGGAGTCCATGAAATAGACACTACATATCATAGAACCATATTTTGAGTAGTATGAAGTGTTTGCAGAGATAGATTCAGAGCCGCTGGATAACAGAAGTACAAAGTAACAGATTGATCAGTTGAGAAGTTGTGTTCCCACACATGTATAAGTTGGAAGGAAAAAGTCTATGATTATATTTCACGTATGTATTCAGGAAGGGATATCGTTTGTACAAGTTGTTCCAAACATGCAGATTTTGATGAGAAGATAGATAAGACCAGTTGACATATTTGATTATGTATGATCATTAGGAACATGTGATGATTAGTTTTAGTATATTTAGGTGAATCCTTCATGGTAGTTCAGTGACATATGGGTCAACATTGTGGATAGTTGAGTAGCAGAGTTATGAAAAGTTTGTGACATATGGACATATATGGATTCGTGAGATGCTTAGTAGGTAAAAAAAACATGGGTCAGATGCATAGCAACATATTTACAATTGGAAACAGTGAAATCAATTGAAAGTAATTGGTCACATAAAGGAAAGTAGTGAAAGGAACATTAGAACAGGGAAAGAGAAATCGTCAACAAAAGTTATATCATTAGAAGAACATTGTTGAACAATATGGTCAAGTGAACATGACAAGTAAATGAATAAATTAAATTTTGAATATTTTTTATATATGTCAGTGAAATTCTAGAGGAAGCACCAATGGACAATAAACAACACTAGAATAGAGGAAAGGAAACATGTACATCTTACAGAAAGTCAAGGGAAGAAAATTCATCATAGAGAGATCAAGAAAGGAATATTAGTAGCATACAGACAAGGAGACATACCCACAGGGGGAGCTATTATTTTTCCCATGATTGGTTAGAACAGGTACATTATCAGGAGGAGACATTTTGACAGGGGGAGTTAACCTTTGGTAAAATATGGAGAGAATTAACATCGGCATAAAGATAGAGGGAGTATCCCCAAGAGGAGATACCCTTTTCCATTCATGTCAAAGGGGGAGAGATAGAAACATTGATGAGGAGTGATGATCACAAGGGGAGCATGAGCATGAGTGTTTCCATGTCTAAGTGTTTCCATCAATGCCAAAGGGGGAGATTGTTGGAGAATTGGTTGTCATTGATGTCAACCCTTGGAGAGTGATCTTGGAGATTGATGTCAACCCTTAGAGATCGATGTCAACCATTAGAGATTGATGACAACCCTTGGAAGAGGTCCAGGGATGTTGGACAATTGATTGACATTTGTATGATCGAGATTGATGATGAGTTAGTTGGGTACCTTTGATGTAGTCTAAATGTATCCCTGGAGATGTGGTTATGGGACTCAAAGTCGATTAAGGAATATGGACATGAAGGACAATGAAATTATAGGTAAGACTATCATATATGGATATTACATGTCGTACCATTTTCGATGATATGTGGAAAGCCACATGGTTCCTCACGGTTAGGGAGATATGTCCTTGTAAAGTTGGAAGCCCCAAAGAGTGGTCAAGACACCCCTAATTAGTTACAAGTCTTAGTCAAAGGGTAAATTGTTTGTAACAAGAAATCCCTAAAATAAGGAAAGAGGTTACCTAGAAAAATTATAAATATACCTCAAGGAGTCATTTGCAAGTACACTCATACACTCATTCATTGATTATCTATCTTGTGAACTAGTGATATTTTTGCTAAGGGTGTGGCGACATTTTCAGAGGCAACGAAGGTCTGAAGGAGAAAAAGTTTCGGAGTTGCAGAAAACTGGAAACCATGGTTTTACGAGGTTATACGTGGGATGCATAAGAACAGGTTGCATACATATGTGAGTTATAGAAAGAAAGGTCGTGTACATCTGTGGGTTGTAGGAGGACAGGTCGTGAACCTGAGGAAAAGTTTTGAAGAAGAATGGTTGATTGAGTTGCAGCAAGGTTTGATGGTACATCGGGGATATTACAGGGTCTAAGATGGTATGATTTAGGTCTTCATGAGTAAAGGTATGTATTTTATGTATTTTCTTAAGGATTGTATCTTGAATGGTATGGCACATGCTTAAGGCATGTCTTGGAAGCCCTTCATGGTACCTGGTTGAGGTGATATTATTACATGCTTGAGACATACTCTTGGTACTTGGTATATGGTTGTTATGGTTCATTGTTAGAGGAACATCTTTGTGATATTGGCATATACATGAGGCTTATCTTATGGTACATGGAATGATTGAGAGTGATATGGTATATGGTTGAGACATATTTCGTGGTATATGGTATGGTATCAGTGTTGATTTACATGATTGATGTGCATGGTCAGAACATGGTATAGTACATGGTATGGTGTTGATGTTCATGTACATGGTTGATACATGGTATGGTACATAATTGGTACTTGGTATACATGGTTGATTGTTGAGGCATATGGTACAGGTTAAGGTGCATGGTTGATGCACAGTTTGGTACATATGTTGGTGCATGGTTGATGCACTTTTTGTGATACAGGTTGTGGGGCATGGTTGATGCTTGGGATGGTATAATTTGATGGTTTGGTACATGGTTGAGACGCATATATTGTGATGGTATGTTGGTGATTTTGGTACATGCTTGGTAGAGGCACGTGTTGGTGATCTTGGACATCTAGTTGAGAGGTGTCCTTGGTATATGATCCATGTGAGAGGATTTGGTTGAGTATCAGTGATAGTGACAGGTTGGACAAGTTGATCAGTGACAGGTTGATATGACAAAGACAGTGATAGTGGCAGTGGAAGTTGCAGTGATTGTGGTAGTGATAGTCGTTCTACACTTATATCAAAAGGCAGTAGGACAAGGAAAGGATAGGTGGTTGTAGCCACCTTTAGGTTGGATTCAAAGAACTGTTAAGCCCTAATATTGGCTCATTACCCCTTAATTGGGAAATATTAGATTAGTAATGCTATTTTATTTATGTCGGCTTTAGGCCATTAGTTGTAATTTAGATTAGTAATGTTATNGAAGGGATATCGTTTGTACAAGTTGTTCCAAACATGCAGATTTTGATGAGAAGATAGATAAGACCAGTTGACATATTTGATTATGTATGATCATTAGGAACATGTGATGATTAGTTTTAGTATATTTAGGTGAATCCTTCATGGTAGTTCAGTGACATATGGGTCAACATTGTGGATAGTTGAGTAGCAGAGTTATGAAAAGTTTGTGACATATGGACATATATGGATTCGTGAGATGCTTAGTAGGTAAAAAAAACATGGGTCAGATGCATAGCAACATATTTACAATTGGAAACAGTGAAATCAATTGAAAGTAATTGGTCACATAAAGGAAAGTAGTGAAAGGAACATTAGAACAGGGAAAGAGAAATCGTCAACAAAAGTTATATCATTAGAAGAACATTGTTGAACAATATGGTCAAGTGAACATGACAAGTAAATGAATAAATTAAATTTTGAATATTTTTTATATATGTCAGTGAAATTCTAGAGGAAGCACCAATGGACAATAAACAACACTAGAATAGAGGAAAGGAAACATGTACATCTTACAGAAAGTCAAGGGAAGAAAATTCATCATAGAGAGATCAAGAAAGGAATATTAGTAGCATACAGACAAGGAGACATACCCACAGGGGGAGCTATTATTTTTCCCATGATTGGTTAGAACAGGTACATTATCAGGAGGAGACATTTTGACAGGGGGAGTTAACCTTTGGTAAAATATGGAGAGAATTAACATCGGCATAAAGATAGAGGGAGTATCCCCAAGAGGAGATACCCTTTTCCATTCATGTCAAAGGGGGAGAGATAGAAACATTGATGAGGAGTGATGATCACAAGGGGAGCATGAGCATGAGTGTTTCCATGTCTAAGTGTTTCCATCAATGCCAAAGGGGGAGATTGTTGGAGAATTGGTTGTCATTGATGTCAACCCTTGGAGAGTGATCTTGGAGATTGATGTCAACCCTTAGAGATCGATGTCAACCATTAGAGATTGATGACAACCCTTGGAAGAGGTCCAGGGATGTTGGACAATTGATTGACATTTGTATGATCGAGATTGATGATGAGTTAGTTGGGTACCTTTGATGTAGTCTAAATGTATCCCTGGAGATGTGGTTATGGGACTCAAAGTCGATTAAGGAATATGGACATGAAGGACAATGAAATTATAGGTAAGACTATCATATATGGATATTACATGTCGTACCATTTTCGATGATATGTGGAAAGCCACATGGTTCCTCACGGTTAGGGAGATATGTCCTTGTAAAGTTGGAAGCCCCAAAGAGTGGTCAAGACACCCCTAATTAGTTACAAGTCTTAGTCAAAGGGTAAATTGTTTGTAACAAGAAATCCCTAAAATAAGGAAAGAGGTTACCTAGAAAAATTATAAATATACCTCAAGGAGTCATTTGCAAGTACACTCATACACTCATTCATTGATTATCTATCTTGTGAACTAGTGATATTTTTGCTAAGGGTGTGGCGACATTTTCAGAGGCAACGAAGGTCTGAAGGAGAAAAAGTTTCGGAGTTGCAGAAAACTGGAAACCATGGTTTTACGAGGTTATACGTGGGATGCATAAGAACAGGTTGCATACATATGTGAGTTATAGAAAGAAAGGTCGTGTACATCTGTGGGTTGTAGGAGGACAGGTCGTGAACCTGAGGAAAAGTTTTGAAGAAGAATGGTTGATTGAGTTGCAGCAAGGTTTGATGGTACATCGGGGATATTACAGGGTCTAAGATGGTATGATTTAGGTCTTCATGAGTAAAGGTATGTATTTTATGTATTTTCTTAAGGATTGTATCTTGAATGGTATGGCACATGCTTAAGGCATGTCTTGGAAGCCCTTCATGGTACCTGGTTGAGGTGATATTATTACATGCTTGAGACATACTCTTGGTACTTGGTATATGGTTGTTATGGTTCATTGTTAGAGGCACATCTTTGTGATATTGGCATATACATGAGGCTTATCTTATGGTACATGTCATGATTGAGAGTGATATGGTATATGGTTGAGACATATTTCGTGGTATATGGTATGGTATCGGTGTTGATTTACATGATTGATGTGCATGGTCAGAACATGGTATAGTACATGGTATGGTGTTGATGTGCATGTACATGGTTGATACATGGTATGGTACATAATTGGTACTTGGTATACATGGTTGATTGTTGAGGCATATGGTATAGGTTAAGGTGCATGGTTGATGCACAGTTTGGTACATATGTTGGTGCATGGTTGATGCACTTTTTGTGATACAGGTTGTGGGGCATGGTTGATGTTTGGGATGGTATAATTTGATGGTTTGGTACATGGTTGAGACACATATATTGTGATGGTATGTTGGTGATTTTGGTACATGCTTGGTAGAGGCACGTGTTGGTGATCTTGGACATCTAGTTGAGAGGTGTCCTTGGTATATGATCCATGTGAGAGGATTTGGTTGAGTATCAGTGATAGTGACAGGTTGGACAAGTTGATCAGTGACAGGTTGATGTGACAAAGACAGTGACAGTGGCAGTGGAAGTTGCAGTGATTGTGGTAGTGATAGTTGTTCTACACTTATATCACAAGGCAGTAGGACAAGGAAAAGATAGGTGGTTGTAGCCACATTTAGGTTGGATTCAAAGAACTGTTAAGCCCTAATATTGGCTCATTACCCCTTAATTGGGACATATTAGATTAGTAATGCTATTTTATTTATGTCGGCTTTAGGCCATTAGTTGTAATTTAGATTAGTAATGT
>JZKD02S0136419.1:13650-27646 GCA_000966675.3 Picea glauca
AGGGTGCCATCCTTCTTTTTCACAAACAGGACTGGTGCTCCCCATGGGGACACGCTGGGTCGAATATAACCCTTATCCATCATTTCTTTCAATTGCAATTTGAGTTCTACTAACTCATTTGTGCTCATCCGGTAGGGTGTCCTAGACACCGACACCGCTCCTGGTGAGAGCTCTATCGAGAAGTCAATGTCTCTTCTCGGAGGTAGACCCAGTACCTCTTCTGGAAACACATCTTTGTATTCTCTCAGGATATGGTGATCATTAGGGCTTGGTTTATCACCTTCGATTGTTTTCAACACCTGTATTGCATATAGGGGACATCCTTTTCAACAATACTTTCTCATTTGCAGGGATGATATTTGCCTCACCGAGATAGTTTTTCAGATCCCTTGAAGGGTTATCCTTTTTCCTTCTTTGCTAACACGTTCTAAGGTTTTATGGTAACTGTCCAGTCTAGCTTTATGGGCGGCCAGCCAGTCCATACCAATAAACTGATCGTATGATCCCAAGGGTAATACGTTAAGGGTTGCTTGGGTGGGGAATTCACCCAACATTAATTGGCAGGCTGGTATGACCTCTACTACCCTTCTTTTGGTGCCAGTGGCTAACTGTACCAACCATGGCTTTGTTTGTTTTCATGGTTGTAGCTTACACTTATCCACATATCTAGGGGCTATATAAATCAAATTTGAACTAGGGTCAATCAAAACAGACACCAGATGGTTGAGAATCATACCTTCTATTTCCACCACTGAATCTTGGTGGTCATCTTGGTTATTATCCAAGGATGCATAAATCTGCGGCACACTCCCTGCCACATCATTGACTGTGGTAGCTTCCTGAATGTTATAAACTTTCTGAATGTTCTGTTGTCAGTGTGGACAGTCTCTTAGAATATTCTCTTCTCCGCAACCCCAGCATTTCAGAGGTTCTCTCTTTGGATTATCAGTCTTCACTGGTATAGGTCCATAAGTTTTATTTCTTTCCGATGAGGGAAAGTTCTGCTGGAGTACACTCCGGGCTGGAAAGTTCATTATGGGGTTCTTCTTGTAGTTCTTAAATCCTAAGGATTTGATCCCTTTTTTTTGAAATCTCAAACCACTCTTCTGTTTCCAGTCTCCACGAGACTCTGCCCGATGTCCATATTGTTCATGACAATATGTTGCCTTTCGAATAGTGTCTTCTAAGGTATTTGGCTCGTCAAATTCAATTCGGTTCCAGTATTCCTTGGGTAGCCCACTGATGAAGCGTTGCGACTTCGCCTTCTCTACTTTGATGTAGGGTACATATGTCAATAAGTCGAGGAATTTGTTGACATATTCCTCTATAGTGAGTTGGCCCAGTTTGAGTTCATAAAACTCTTTATCCTTCTCGTCAAAATATTTTCCAACAAATACTTCTTTCGGAAGTACTTCTCAAACTGTTTCCAGGACAAGTCCTCCCTGAGGAACCCTTTCATATTCTTAAGATATTCCCACCAGATGGAATCTTTTCCATTTAGATTGAAAGTGGCCACTTGGGCCTTCAAATTCTCTGAAAAATCATGAAATATGAAATATTTCTTCAGTCCAAGTAGCCAAGCCTGTTCTTCCTCTCCCTTCTGAATTCCTCAAATTTATGACCCTTGGAAGTCTTTTTCTTCTTTTGTTTTCTTCGAGAATAGGAACTGGTCCTACTACTAGAAGAGCCTTCTAAATCGCCAGCTTCCTTCTCAGAGGAATCGTCTGGCACTGGTCCTTTACCTCTGGGGTGGACCTTCCTTGAGGTGCTCCTCTCAGTATGACCACTGATACGACCATGTTTCTGCATTTCAGGTTCATGCTGCATTTGTTGTTGTAGGTCGGATAAGCTCTACAGTAAAACTGCATTAATTTCAGTTTGCTTTTCTTGTTCTTTCATCATTGTTTCATTGTCGGCCTTTCAGCTTTGCAATTCAACCATGAGACTCCTCACAATCTCAGCTAGATCTGGAGGGGTTCCTATCACTCTTCTTTCATCAAACTCTTCGTCTCTATTGTGGGAGCCTTCTCCCACCTCTTGGTGGGTCACCATTCTCTGCGTCTGTAAATTCATGCGGTTGATCGTCCGCTTGGGTGAAAAGACAAACATTGGTTATTAGTCAAGAGTTAGATACATTTTATAACCTACGCATAAATTTATAATTCTTTCACATGCATACACAGTCAATTTCTCGTTTCCAAGTTTTAATCCTAGACAAGAGAGTTAAGTTAGGGGGGTTACTCCTCGTAGGAGTGATTCGAACTGAGCTTATGCGCAACTCGTTCATGAGCCCAGTCAGGCTGAGTGTTGTAACCATGCTCTGATACCACTTTGTCACATACCCACTACCATAATCAAATTTTTGTTGTTTTCCGCCAAATTAGAACCACCGAATTACCTACGGAGGCCTAGCGCAAGCTATCTCTTTCTCTCTCTCCATTCCCATGTGATCGTGGGTCATGATCACAGTTCAAATAATCGCGGTGCCTCTTTGTATTTCATGCCTCGGCACTACAGTGATGTTGAATCGTTCAACTCTGCAACCGCCAAACCCCGGAAGGGTTAGCAACTAGCCAATAGGGAGGAGTCCCTACATGGTTAGAAAATGGCCATTAGGAATGGCCATGTCGCGCGGATGAGTGGAGTATAGGTGGCGAGAGGGGAAACACGACACGGTGGGCGGCTTAAAGTTGGTGTCTCTTCTCCACATCTAACGGTCATTATAGACCCTGAGATTCCTCGAAGGAATCTCATCCGTTCATCGGGACTTATCATCTCGAGAGTCCGACCTCTTGACCACGGGACTCCTGAATCCTCGATCCCCGGTTTCCCGATGTGGTTAATCTCTCGACACGTAGCCTCCTTAAATCGGACGGTCCAGATCTGTCCTGGGGTTTCCACCATGGAAAGTCCCGATCTCTCGTCACCAGGATTCTTGAATTCACGATTCCCGTTTTCCTGAAATGGGTAATCTCACGACATGTGGCCTCCTTAAATCGGACAGTCCAGGTCTGTCACGGGGTTTCCACCATGGAAAGTATCGATCTCTCGTCACCAGGATTCCTGAATTCACGATTCCCATTTTCCCGAAATGGGTAATCTCACGACACGTGACCTCCTTAAATCGGACGGTCCAGATCTGTCCCGGGGTTTGCACAATGGAAAGTCCCGATCCCTCGTCACCAGGATTCCCGAGTTCGCAATTCCCGGTTTCCCAAAATGGGTAATCTCATGACATGTGGCCTCCTTAAATCGGACGGTCCAGGTCTGTCCCGGAGTTTCCACCATGGAAAGTCCCAATCTCTCGTCACCAGGGTTCCCGAATTCGCGATTCCCATTTTCTCGAAATGGGTAATCTCACGACACGTGGCCTCCGTTATTCAGACGGTCCAGATCTATTACGGGGCTTTCACCCTTATTCACTGGGGGTTTAACCCTCAAGTATCTCCTGACAGATCCAACGGCTGTCGGGTTTTTCAGCCGAGATCTGACGGCTCAGACAGGTTCCTAACTTATGAATTCTCCCACGACTTCCTGGACGTGGGAAAATCTACGGTCCAGATGTTCTCATGGACCTTGGGGATCTACGGTCCTGATTTCTTCGCTACCCACGAAGACACAGATAAACAAATGGGGTAAGGCATTTAACACCCTACTTACTCCTACCAATCTAACGGTCATGTGTGACCACAAATTTCTCGACGGAATCTCATCCGTCGATCACCACCTATCAAGGTTAAGGCACTTAACTTTCCAGCTTCTTCTTCTTATCTGACAGTCGTGACTAACCACCGATCTCCCGATGGGATCTCGTCCATCGATTCGATACTTATCAGGGATTTCTTAAGGCCTTGCGCCTTCACATCCTTTTCCAGGTTCTTGATGGATTTTTCAAGAAAGGTATCTCTATGGGAAGGTTTACCCAGGGTATTATCTGAGGCAGTTAAGGGTATCTCTCTCCCAAGAACCAGGTGTGAATTCTAAATTAAATCAGCATGCATATAAATATCAATTTAAGAGAGCATAAGCCACACGTAGTCTTTCCATATAAACATACAACTACCAGTACTGATCAAGATACCATACAGACATTCTTATAATGAAGTCATTCACAATTTCACAGCTTATGATAAAAAATGTCAGCATACATATATTTCAAGATGTCAGAGGCAAAACACTTATCAGAAAATAACACCAAGGGTTATGCAACTGCTGAGAGGGGTACTCGCTTCCACCCAACTATAGGCTTAGCAACTCCCAGCAGATTTACCACTAGCCACCCCTGAGTTGAGACCATGATGCTATGAGACTGCGTCTCTGTTTTCCAGTGACTAGAAGCGAAGTTTACTCTCCTTCCTCTCTGCTATCACTCACTTTGCATATCGCTAGAGTTCTCCCCTCGCGTCTGCCCCCAAATTGCTTCTCCCCCACACCTTATCCTCTTGTGAGTTTGCGTGTGACGTGATTTCCCTTGCGCTGGTTAGGCCTGACGGCTCTACGGATGGGTGGTTCTCCTCCCCATCCCTCATTAATTCCTGAGGATCCATCTACCTACCAACCTGTGAGACATTTAATTTGGGGCCAGCGAGCCGCTTTTGGTTCTCCAGGCCAGTGAAGTCCAAATACGATATTGATTCTCGGTGGAAGTTAACGCCATCTTTCCAGGTGCCTTCCACCTCCATCATGGTCTCTTTTTCAGCACATCCCCTCTTAGCAGTCCTGGAATATAAATTCATAATATTATTCACATTCATTGACCTTTTCTACAGGGTCCATTCACATCACATATTCACATTTCTGAGTTTTCCACAGTTCTAGCCAGTCCAGTTATTTTTATAAGCTGGGCGAAACATGGTGTTACATCATTGCAGCCTAAAAGTGAGAAGTGTATATTTGTTGGTAATTTTGAAGATGTCAAAGGTTATAGACTTCTTCAACCACATTGTAATGAAATTATTATTAGAAGAGATGTTAAATTTGATGAAAATTGCTTGGCCTGTGAGCCTAATTCGACGATTATGCCTTCTTCGGCCTGTGATCCATCTTCGACATTTGTTCCTTCTTATATTCCTATTATGGTTTCTTCTTCAGATGATGATAGTGAGGATGAAAATCCACCTCCGCCTTCTCACCTTCCCCCAGATGAGTCCTTTGGACCTAAACCAACACTAGTTCCACCGCTTCCTAAATGGGTCCATTCAACATGAGAAGCAACTAGTGGTCTTGTTGGTAATCCTTCAGATCAGCGTCGAACGCATTCACAGTTCCAGCAAGCCTCTTCTCTTTTGGCTCAAGTTTCAGAGACTCATGATCCAAATACATTTGTAGAAGCTTTAGGTCATCCAGATTGGGATACAACAATGAATGAAGAGTATCATTCTTTAATGGAAAATGATACTTGGGATTTTGTACCTCTTCCAAAAGGAAGAAAACTTGTCAGATGTAAATGGGTCTACAAAACTAAGTGTGCATCAGATGGAAGTGTTGAAAGACACAAGGTTCGGTTAT
Organism: Picea glauca; assembly: GCA_000966675.3. Taxonomy (NCBI): domain Eukaryota; kingdom Viridiplantae; phylum Streptophyta; class Pinopsida; order Pinales; family Pinaceae; genus Picea; species Picea glauca. The sequence continues at coordinate 19,159 of JZKD02S0136419.1, forward strand.
TTGCCAAAGGATTTTACCAAGTTGAAGGAATTGACTATAATGAAACCTTGGCCCCTGTAGCCAAAATGAATTCCATCCACCTTGTTCTTTCCCTTGCTGCCTCACATAAATGGGAGGTCCATCATATGGATGTTAAATCCACCTTCTTGCATGGATATTTGTAAGAAGAAATCTACATGGAACAACCTCCTAGATATTTTCAAAATGACTCTAGCCTTGTTTTTCGCCTTTAGAAATCTCGTTATGGTCTTAAGCAAGCTCCCTGATCTTGGTATGCCAAAATGGATAACTTTCTTATCGACACCAAATTCTCTATATGCCATTTTTATCCTAATGTCTATACCAAGAAAGTAGGAATCCATATCATAATCCTTGTCCTTTATTTTGATGACCTTATCCTTACTGGTAGTGACTCAAAACTTTTAAACCATGTGAAAACCAGCCTTAAGAAGAAATTTGAAATGATAGACTTAGGATTTTTGCACTATTTCCTTGGCCTCCAAGTTTTGCAAACCAGTGAAGGATTTTGTCTTTCCCAGTCTAATTATGATTGTGACCTTCTTCATCGCTTTCAAATGGATGATTGTAAACCAACTCCTTCTCCCTTCCAGTCTGGAGTCAAGCTTACTACCACCTATACTTCTCCTGAAGTTGATGCCACCCTGTACCGTCAGTTAATTGGTAGCCTCTTATACTTGAATCATACCCGTCCTGATCTTTCCTTTTTTGTTGGTCTTGTTTCCCAGTATATGAAAACAACCCATGAAATCCATTGGAAAGAAACTAAAAGGATACTTTGTTATGTATGTGGTACAGTTCAGTTCGGGATATATTATAGTTCAGGGGGGACTCCTTTGTTGGTTGGTTTCACTGATTCAGATTGGGTCAGCAACCCTGATGACCGAAAGTCTACTGCAGGTTATCTTTTCATCCTTGGTTTAGGACCTATCACTTGGGCCTATAAGAAACAACATGATATTGCACATTCTTCGGCAGAAGAAGAGTACCGAGCAACGGTAAATGCAAGTCAGGAAGCCATGTGGCTTCGAATGATCCTTTCAAAGTTTCGATTCTAGCCGCAACATCCGACCAGCCTTTGGTTCAACAATCAGAGTGCCATCAAGCTCGCCAAAGACCCAGTTCAACATCAATGAAACAAACACATTGAGCTACACATGCACTTCATTAGAAAGCTCATTCATGATCAAGTTATTGAAGTGCTCTTTTACCCTACAGAAGATCAAGTTGTAGACATTTTCACAAAGTCTCTTACAGAAGCAAAGTTTTCCAAACTTCGATCTATGTTAGGAGTTAAGGAAGTTTTCATTAAGGGGGGATAGGCTCTAATGCCTCCTTCCTTCTCCTATTGTGTCACTATTGTAAATCCTTCAATCCTATCCCAAGTTGTTCTTAAGGGGGGATGTTAGGATATTTAGACACTTAGGAGTTAGTTAAGATCACTTGGTCTAATGTGTCATTAGGTAAAAGTGTGTTTCTTAGTGTGTTTCTTTAGTATGCACTAGTATGCATTTGTAGTTAGGAAATCCGACGGTCACGATATGTTCCCAACATATAGTGATTTGACAGTTCATATTCTCCTCGATATTAACGGCCATTGATCCGTGGCTTAACACCCTATTGGTCCATGATCTCTATTTTAAGAACATGGAGGGTCATTTGGAGATGATCGATTGTGAGAAACTCTCTTGTAAAATCTCTCTGTAATCTTTTCTTTTGCATTAATAAATTTTTCCAAGTGGTCGTGTTGGCTGGGGCTGTGGATGTTTCCCCGTAGGGGTTTTACCATGTCAAAACATTGATGTGTTGATATTTGATCTGGTTGTGTGAGTGGTTACTGAAGTTTTTCATCCTCTATTGGAATACCTGTGTTGTCAAACAGTTTCAGAGTCTGAAGCACAAGAACTAATACGTCTCCAACTGAGCATTCCATCTGCAGTTGGGTTGATATAATACTCTTCGCGCGCAGTTGTTCTGTATAACTGATTGACATATATATTGTCTGTTGTAGGTTCCACATACCTTAATCCTTCTGAGGGATCCAATTTCACAATAACTTTGTACTCCCCTAATTCAAATATCATCTTTCTTGTCTTCAAATTGATAATAGTCTGGTTATCAAAAGCCCAATCCAGGCCCAACAAAGCTAGATATGGCGAAGTATTGTCTACTATGTCAATGATTTCAAAGTCTACCATGGTGTGCAAACCATATAAATATACTGGAATTCCCTTCAACCTACCAATTGGCACAACTTTGTGTTGATTTTCCAACTTCAATTGAATGGGTGAATACCCGAGTTGAGGTTCTCCCATAGCTTCCCATGTTTTCTTTGGCAGAACATTAGCTTCAAACCCTAAGTATAGTATGATATCCCCCATATTGAAATTTCCTATGTTGGCAATTAATTTGAATTCCCTACTGGTTCTTCTCTTCTTATGGACTTGATTTACTCTTTTTACCCCTTCTTCCCCGAAATTACACTTTTCTAACAAATTTTGCAGTACTTGTAAGGAATTTTTTTCATTCAACAATTTGACACAGGCTCCCAAAAATTTTCTTAAGTTACTTACTTGGTTTGAAGATTGCTCTTGATTGGTCTGATCAAATAATGAAGGCAATTCATACACTGGTACCTCATCTTCTAGTTTTTTCCCTGAAGTAGATGCAATATTTTCTTTCAAAATCTCCTACCTAGCCTCTTTGAATATCTCTTTCTCTTTGTGCGCATCAAAATTTTGTCCAAGCGTTGTATTCTTCCTGACCCACTAGTACTGGTCTTGATGCTTCTTGGTTGTATCTTCTCCTATCTTAGCTCCACCTCTACTAACTATGTTAATCTTCTTCATGTCCTCTTCTTTGTTTTCCACGCCAATCCATTGCATGTTCTGATTAGTCTAGTTCCTCTTGTCTTGTATCTTTATCAAAAGTGTTGGAAAATATTCGGTTTCATGGTCTGTTGCGTGACAATACATACATTTCACAAGTGGTTGTGGACAATCTTTTGCATAGTGCTCTGGTTTCTGACAATTATGAAACACAACTGGTCCTTGACCTCCTCCAAAGTCACTTCCTCCATGGCATCATCCTTTGTAGCCTCCTATGTTTCCTTGATTGTCTCTTCTTGGTGTATTATACTGAGGTCCTTGGTTATACTACAGTTGCATGTGATTGTACTATGGTGGTGTTGTGCACTGCTATGGTGGTGCTCCAAAATGTTGTGCATTATTGTACTTTGGTTGTGCTTGAAACTACTGCACAGGATTATATTGTGGTTGTTGCACATTTTTATACTGCGACTTCTATGTATATTGTCCTATTGCATGTTCATCCTGCACCGTGTATGTATCTTTAATCCTCTCTTTCATCATCTCCAAGTTTCTACAGTCCTTGTCTTCATGTCCAACTGACTTTCAAAAATTACAAAATGTTCTCTTCGGGACTGTCTGATACGTCTGCATCAGGGGGCAGTGATAAGGATCATGCCCATGTATTTTTCAAATATTACACCATGGTCCTCCTAAAGCTAAAGGATTTTTCATACCCACTCCAATATATTGTACAAATAATGGACACTCATTCTTGTGATGGCCTTATGTCCTGCACATTGTACACTAGACATCCTCTCTTTCCTCCTTTACTTTGTTTTGATTCAACTGGAATATTAAGTTATTCATATATTGATTCATCTCTTCCACAACTAGATCTGTATGCTTGTACTGGTTTTCCTCTAGTTGTAAGGCTTCCTGCAGAGCCTCATCCTAACTTTGGAATTTATGTTGTCTCAAAGGATATTTCAAGTGTGGAAACAAAGAAATAACAAACAAGTGTCTATGTTGTGTATCAGTAAGAGTGTACTTTAACTTATATTTTAGCCTCTTGAACTTCTGGTCCACTTCCCAGACTGACTCTCCCGGTTTTTTCTTAATATATATCATTTCATTCATAAATTGTTCTTCTGATCTTGGTTTCTAAAATTCATTTATTAACTGCCTCTTCATCTCTGTTATAGTTGTAGGTGTTCCCGTTGGTTTATTTGTTGAGATAACCATATACAACTCTAATGCGCGGTCTCTGAATGTGATTTCCAACTACACAACCTTTGTATCCTTGTCTATAATCTGCTTCGCTACCCATATCTTCTCACAGATAAAAAAATGCTTTTTTGGATCATCTGACCCGTCCCCTCAGAACTATGGTAACCTAATAGTTGTATCTTTTCCTTCCATTGTGAAATTTGTTGAACTACCACCTCTGCGCGGTGTAGATACTTGACTTCTACTTGTTGAACTTAAACTTCTACTACTGGACCCACGTCCTGTAAAACTTCTTCTACCAGTAATCACTTGATGGTTAACTGGTTTTTATTATTTAAATGTCTTAGTCACACATGGGGTTATGGGTTCCACACTAATTCAGATATGGGATCGAGGGCCTTCTTTTGCGCCAGACCCATGACCTCTAGTTTTCCTCTCATATGTGGCGCACAAGATATCCTCAATCTTCCCCGTGGTGAAAATATCCTTTACCTATTCATCATCATTTTCTAATCCCTCTCGCTCGACTACTGTCCTCTTCTTTTTATTCATCCTATAATTTTAGGGTCATCTGTTGCGCATCACACCTATTGTCCTTATGATTTCTTGGTTTTTTCATCACCCATCATGATGGAGTCCATTGCCTCCATCTTATGGCCACTCTCCAGAGCCTTCTCCATCTCTTAGATCTTCCTTAGTGCTTCCCCCAAATCCCACATGCACGCAGAGTGATCTAGCTCTGTGATTCCATGGTCATCACACCTTTATCATGTAATAAGATCTCGATTGATGTGTAGAGTGACCCGATGTACCTCCCTCTAGGTCCCCTCAAGAAATCTTTCGCTATATCAGTATATGACTTCGATGTATCTACTGCAAAATCAATGATAAACCCTACAGTAATGTTATCTAACCAAAAATCCACTACGCACGTGAATTTGTTATTAACCCTCTCCAATCTCGTAATATTTTCAACAAACCACTCTAATAGCCTAATATGATTAGTCAGATGGGTATCTTTCAAACTCTCTTGTAATAACTCTAGAAAATAACAGAAATATGCTTCATGCAAATCAGTAAACACATACCTCTATAGGTACTAACACAGTGTACACCCAGAACCCTTATTACTTTTCTACGCAAACTCTAGCTACTTTGTCTCCAACCATATTTTAATCTCTTGGTTTGTAGGATTCCATGGCCTAAACATCCCTTTCTACCACTGCATATTCTTCACAAAACCCCTTCCAGGATGTCCTTCTGAGTTTCGACCAGCCATAGAACCATTTGTTGGATGTATGGGCTAACTCAGGTTCTACCTTAGTTTTCCAACAAAAACCTTTTCACCATCGTCCCTTATGGTAAACCAGAAGGCTACATCACACACAGATTGCACAACACAATCTCATCTGAGATGGTTTATGGGTGACTGCAGAACCAATATTTCTGCAGTCATGGAAGGGATTGGGGATGTTCTTTTTACTATTGTTCTACTTAAACATGAATTCTATCATACCATCCATCAGATCTACTATTTCATCCATTCATGATATTCATTCTGCATACACATTCTAGTGCGCATTGTAATTAAAACCATTCATTCATCTAAAAATTTAACCATAATGCAGAAATAACAAAACCATTCAGACACATTGCAACATAGGGTTTTACCATGGTTCACCCCCCCTATCTTACACCCACAAATATCTTCTTCTTCATAAAAATAGTGTTGTGTGAATTATATCATAAGATATGTGAATAGTGGTGAGGATGACCAGGTTCACACCAATCTCCACAACTTGCAACCTGACCCTTAGTTACATCAACTCCATCTGAGCTCTGCATTTCTCAACAATATAAAAACTCAAGACTCAAAAAGGACTCTCCAAAATAGACTTGTCACATATAATCTCTAAGGTAGCTCATGCCAAGATATGCTAAAAAAGATACCTCAATCTACCTTATGCATCTTCTATTTATACTACAAAATGGGTTAAAACCCTTACATTATGACTCCAAAACCCTAACCCTAACATGGCTAGATTTTTCCACATATGCGCCAGATTTCCGCAAATCTTGTAGCGCGTTGCTTCGTTTTTCCCTTTGTCGTGCTGGTCTTCCTTATTTTATGGCATGTATTGTTCCATTTTGTGCATGCTACCTTGATTACTGTGCTTACTCCCAAAAATTCCTACTCCAACAAAGCTACCTCTCATGATGGGTTGAAATAATCAATGTAGAAGAGGTATGATTCTCTCATCAAGAATGGGACATGGAAGTTGGTGGACCATCCATTCAGAACCAAACCCATTGGATGCAATTTAGTCTTCAAGACTAAGAACGAAATAGATGGATCACTTGACAAGAACAAAGCAAGGCTCATGGAAAAAGGATTTTTATAGAAATAAATCATTGATTATGAGGAAACACTTTCCCTCACAACAAAATGGGATACCATTCATACTCTATTTTCCTTGGTAGCATAGAATGGATGAAAATTTCATCAAATTGATGTGAAGACTTCTTTCATGAATGGATACTTTAAAGAGAATTTCATCATGTCTCAACCATAAGGTTTCTTTGAGAAGGGATAAAAACATAAAGTATGAAAACTCGTGAAATCCTTATATGGCCTGAAACAAGCACTATGTTAAGGGGGATGGATTCCCAATACTCAAGAATAGGGATTAAACCCAAGGATGAGGCCCAATTAGAGTCCTCCATGTTTGGTATGGAATAATACTCCGAGTTAATGGTACAAAAACCATTCAGTGGGGTTTATGAATCAATTAAAATGATTCTTCTATGCTTTTTATGTTTTCCATGATGTGGGTAAATAATACAAAAAATGAAACCTAATCTAAGAATTTCGATGAATCCTGCCACCAAAGGATAACCCTCACGAATATTCAATGAAAGGAATTAGCAAATTTGATATCTCTAAGAAATAATTATATCAAGAAGTATTACTACATGATCACCCTCATGAAACATAAAATGTAGAAACATGAAACCTATGCTCCCAGAAGATAACTTTTTGAAACAGTGGTTGGAAACAACCTTTTAACTGTAATTTTTTAATCTATGAAATAATTCTACATAAATATATAGCTACCAAGATATTCCCAGGAAACACAACAATTTTCCATCTACTCCATAAACGATTACATAAATAATTCCACAACGATTAATGTACTAAATAAGAAAACCATCATTATAAAAAGGATGATAAACTAATTAATAAAGAAGTACTAAAGATAACACCTATTAATTTATACAATCATACAATATAACTAAGAAAAATTGAAATCCTTACTAGACGTCTGTGACATTAATTCAAGGGAAGAATAATCCATGAATAATTACTAATACATAGAAAAATATTCCGCCAAAGTGTTCCTTGACTCCAAAAGAGTTTTTGAATTAAGACTTGAAATAGTTCTTTACTTACAATTCTCTTGAAATTGCTCTGGATATCAAATAACTTTTACTAAGAGATTGATCTCTTTATTTATAAGATAACAACTAATATAATTATGGAATAAAACAAAAATGGCTATGTAAAAATCCATACAATTTGCATCTGTAGTGAACAAAACTTTTGATAAAACAACCATGCAAAAGTTTATGCATCAACCACATCTACAATTGACTAAAATATACAATTCATGCATGCTCAACCTCATAAATTTTTCCCTGATTAAATAATTTTCCCTCTTTTCCTTTCTTTAGCAATCTCATGCATGCATATTCAAATTTAATTTTTCTATTTTAGGCATAAAAAAATCCAGCTGAGTTGTTGTTCTAATTAGCCAATACTAAAATTAGAATGGTCATGTTCTCAGTTAGCAATCCTTCCATCTCTTCTCTCGTTCTTTTGTTTGCTAATTGATAGAAATTTACCAATTTGAAGCAATTGAAATCCTTCTCATCATGTTATACAATTTCCATCGCTTGTACCTGGACCATAACAGATGTATATTAGGACTATTTAAATATATTTTCCTAAAAAAATTATCAGATAAAACAATCCATTGATCTTAAAATAAAATATTCAAGCCACTTCCCTGAGCACGATTTCCTTTATTTCGCAAATTTGAGACAAACTATGTCAAATAAATAAAATGTTATAACATAAAAGTTGTATATATTTATTATACCTCTCCAATGATATAATAAATTCTAAAAACAAGGATCAAAATCAAAAGTTATTGTGAAAATACCATACAATGTTTCCATATTGTAACCTTATTTCAAAAATATGAAACAAACAATGAGAAAATAAGGAAAATGTATAACTAAAAATTTTTAGAGATCAACGAGACCTTTCCAACGACATAATGAATGCCATAAACAAAGTTTGGAATAAAAAGTTATCACAAAAATACTGAAAGGGTATTTTTCTCATTGGGGGTTTCCCTATCATTGACCGT
>JZKD02S0136419.1:50279-63715 GCA_000966675.3 Picea glauca
TTCTCTGTTAACCCATTTTGATCCACAGCAAACCTGTTCTGCCTTGCTGAGCCCAACAGGGCATGCTAGTGCTCCCATTCTTGCTCACCCGGCGACGATTCGAGCACGAACAGACCCCATATATAACCTTGTAGTATTAAAAGAAGAAGTGTAAATAGAATACTCTGGTCCTAGTGTGGTTAGAATTGAAAAGATTAATTTTTCATCTTTCTTATCAACTCCACAAACCCTAACATGTGAAAGAAAAGTTTTAAACTTACATAAGTAGTCATGTAGGGTATTTAAATAACTTGGATCCAATGCATGTAGATCATTCTCTATTTGATGACCTCTTAGGTTGTCTTGCATTCCTAGCAAATCCTCCAAATTTGTCCAAACATCGGTAGGAGTCTTGCAAGTATCAACATGGAAGAGGAGATCTGGAGATATGCTTAAGAAAAACATCCCATAGGATTCATCCATTATGTTGAAGTATTTTTATTTCTCTATGGTTGAAGTAGGCTCGACCTCAATCCCCATGGTGACTGTTGGCCCTTGGTTATGGAAGGGAGCAAAGAACAAGGAAGAAAAGGTAAAAATCGAGCTTCGCGGGAGACACAGTGACTGTCATTGGGGTGAAGTGAGAAAAAGAGAAGAAAAGATGGAGTGAAGTGTGGAAAATCAAGTCGTTGGACGAGGAGATCGGGGATGACAGAACAGCAAGGAAGATGGATCAAGGAAAACTCAACAAGCGAAAAAATCCATCGTTGGATGCTTTGGAGCACCGCGTGAGAAGAAAGGAAAGACAAGCTGGTGAAGCCCAGAAAAAGTGGGTCAAGTTGATATAGGGTTTCAGACATCTAGGGTTTTGGCACCTAGGTTTTGGCCTAAGGTTGTCGATGAGGTATTGTAATGTATAAATAAAGGTCAAGAGGACCTGGTTTGGGTTGGTCATTGAGTATTGGTACGATGTTGTTGTTGATCTATCTCTATTGTTGGATAAGAGATTATTGTATTGTGGGAGAGAAGTGCTGAGAGAGAGAGCCTTCTGGTATTGTAAGATCTTCAGCTATGTGTGAAGGTCAATTCCTGCATCTGGGTGCATAGGAAGGGGAGAGAAAGAGGGAGAGAGAGGCTCTGGTAGTTGAGAGCACAGACAAGAACTGTATGCTTTAACTTAATAAATCATAAGCACAGTTATGTGGATGTATCCCTAGAGAGAGGGTGAACCACGTATATTTCGTGTTGTGTGTGGGATTGATACTTTGATTTATGTCATTGTTACATTGTTAATTGTATTACTGTGTTAGATCATATCTATAGCAGGAAAGGATAGATCTAGCTTGATAAGTGATAGATACATATTGTGTTGCTATTGTGCTAGATCCACTTGATATTCCCCTGGTTGTATACATCTCTGTCCTGCAACCCCCTCATAGATGCTTCGGGTGAGACGGCATCTACTTAACAGGTGTTTCTGAAAGGGCCAGTAGCTAAGGCTTGTTGGTGTTCTCTTGGAGTGAACCTTGGGTCTGCCTCTGTGCCAACAAACGGTTCTATTGTCGAGACCGGAATCTATGTAAGGGAACATCAAGGTGGTTCCCATCGAAGACAGAGATTCAAAAGTGGATAGAGGATCAAGAGAGGGACTTTGTTGAAGCCCAAAACAAGAACCCTAAGTTGAGTACTGAATATTGGCTACAAAGATACATCTTCACCGACATTCATGAGATCTTCTTTGGAGGAATCCATCAGAAGCTACACGAGTGGTTGGCAAGGTTAGTTGATACCCAGTTTGAGATCAGATCTAGACCTCTTGTGGTTTGGACGTCGGCACTGATCCAGAAGGTTAAGAGGGTTGATAATGTCGTATCTCGAGTAGTATATCATTGGTTTGATAGTACCATTGGAGGGTATATCACCGAATTTGTTGTAGACAAAGTAGAATCGTATAGCCAAGCTGAGAGATACTTTTTCAAAGGACCCAGAGGGAAATTTCTGCATTTTATGAAGTTAAGAATCAAGATGTTGTTGCATGAAAACCACATCTTGAAGATACAATAGACCAGATGGATCTGAAAAGGCTAATGTTCATGAATTCAGACAGTGATAGCGACACAGAAGTAGGACATACGTGCAGTGGGAGAGTATTTTGAGGGGTTCACCTTGAGAACCTGTTTAAGAAAAACTACGAAGATGGTTTTTACAGTGGAGAAGAGGCAGATCTGACAGACGAAGAGCACTCAGAACCCACTAGGGTAGAGGAAGAAGCCACCAAAGAACTTTGTCGAGATGAGCCAGAAACATCAGAAATTGCGTAAACCATTGAGGTAAGTAATATCAATCCTCCTATTGTTTCAGAAACGCTAAGTAATCAGAATATTCAGAAGCACTAGAGTCCTCAGAGCACTATTACTAGTAGTTCAGCATCTACTCAGATAGGAAACCTAGGAAACTTCATGGAAGATGATATGAGGCTCCCTATATTTAGAGGAGATGGATCTGAAGATCCTGATCAGCATCGGTTCCTGTGTGAGGTTGTATGGAACATTAAAAATATCACCGATGAAGTTGTTAAAAGAAACTAGTTTAGCACTACACTGAGGGATCGTGCGTTGAGATGGTACATAAAGATTGTCCAAGGACTTGTGCAGCCTAAGCCACTGAATGAGATCAAGAAAACGTTGATTGCAGAGTTTAAGAAACCTAAGTCGAAGTCACAATGTATTACAGAGCTAAAAGAGATCAAGCAGAAGGTAGCCGAACCTGTTTGGGAGTTCGACCAGAGATTCAAGACCCTAATAGGCCGACTAATTTTCAAGATCCCAGACGAGAAAAAAAAATAATAGTTCATTGTTTCCATTTTACCACATATCAGAGTCCCCCTGATGCAGCAGAAGATTTCTTTGCTGGAAGAAGCATTGGAGATCGCCATGAAGCTCGAATCAGCCCCTATGGGAGAATCCAGCTCAGGTATGAGCCAGATCATGACTCAGTTAACTAGTTTGTCTTTGCAGGTTGAAGACATGAAAAAGGACAAGGGAAAAGACAAAATGGAAGACATCTGGTGTATCATACGCAAATCAGAAGGCCATGACAAGGAGAATTATCCCCTATTTCATGAATACTTGGCTTCTAGAGCTTCGAGCCCTTTGAAGCAAGTCACATTACCCTGGTGCAAAGTATGCAGAAATCGACATCGCCCTGGTGAGTGCTATTACATGCAGAAGTAGGTTCAAACACCCACAAACTTGTATTGCACATTCTGTAAGCCAGTAGGGCATGATTATAGAGATTTTATAGCTTATGATCTCATGCATGAAAGATCAAGGGACATATACAAGATCCAAGGTGAAGTACATAAAGAAGGAAACAATGCGTAGTTTAACTCTCTAGGAAGAGGAAGCTTCAATCCTCGTGGTGGATTCAGAGGACGAGGACAAGGAGGAGGTATGGGCCGAAGCCGAGGAAAAATAATCTGTTATAACTATGCGCATCTAGGACATCTAGCAAGGGACTGTCAGAACCCTTGTACCACTTGCAACTATTGCAACTCCTTCGAGCATGTCATTGAGGACTGTCCTGTGCTGCTAGCTAAGCTTCAGGAAAGACGAGGATCTTAGTAGAACCCACAAGTGAAACTGATATATGTTGAACCTCGCAGAGAAAACCCTAGAGTTTTTGTTATTACTCAAGGAAGCGCTGCTACAGGAGAGGATAGAACGACCCAAGGAAAGATCACATAAGACTAAGGTATCAGGAAAGCTGCGAAGAAGACTTGGGCTTTTGATGTGAATAAAGAAAGACAAATCTTTAAAGAAGCAAGGCAAGAGTTCAAAGAAGACCAAGCTTCTTCATAAAAAACATGACCAGAAGTAAGAGAATATGGAATGCCTCAGGCATTTGATCAGTCGGCTTCGTCGAAAGAAGGAAAAGAGGTAAGTAAGATCATCGAATTTTTGCACACTTGTCTTAAGTTAATTCAGGATGAAGACGTTGTGCAAGAGCTACAGAACTTAATCAGGCAATATGATCTAGGAAGGGTAGACACCTTACTGAATAGTGGAATACACCAAATTGGTAAGAAGAGAAGGACAAATAAAGAATTACCCTTGAATGCTCAAATAGGAGAGTATGATATAGACTATGTGGTCCTCGACTTAGGGTCGGAGGTCAATGTCATGACGAAGCAAACTTGGGCATTGATGGGAAAACCCAAGATGATCTATTCCCCTAGTAGGCTTCACATGGCTAATCAGCAAGTTTTCATCCCATTTGGATGATTGGAGTATGTCCTTGTGGACATCGACCGAGTAAGAACTTTTGCAGATTTTGAGGTAATTGAAATTGTTGATGACAATTTCCCTTACCGTGCATTGCTAGGAATTGATTGGGCCTTCAAAAATTATAATATTGTTGATCTAAAGAAAAGACGAATGACCTTTGAAAGAGATTACCTTAGGTTCATTGCACCCTTATATCCAAATGAGGGTCAGCGACATACAGAGCCCATCAGAGAAGAAGACCTTGCATACGAACTGGAAAATATCTACAAAATGACAGCGATACAACAGGATTACATCAACCCTACAACTGATGGTAATCTAAGTTGGTGAAGTGACAGCATTTTTTCATCAGATTCAGAAGAATCGTTGGAGAAATGGCATAACCAGATGTATGAAGTATCTACCAGAAGATGTGCTCGATTAACCAGAGAAGTTTGATGGATCGGCACAACAGTAAGTAATTTACCCAGATTTGATGGCATGAACCCCTTAGAAACCTTCCTATCATATTTTGAAACAAGTGTACCAATACAACAACGATTGTTGGCAATGGATGAGGCCCTGAAAGCCACACCATCAAGATGGTGGGGGACGCATAAAAGAAACATCACATACTGGACACAATGTCGAACCTTGATGACAGCGCAGTTCTCATCCCAAGCAGTAAGTTACGAAGTAAGATATACCAGTCGAAGTTTCCCAAAGGAACATGTACGAAGCTGTGAAGAAGCCTGGAGTGACATTCCTTGAGAACAATGGGTGCACAGATTCATTAACACGTTGGACACAATCCCTATCAACTGGTACCTTCAAGTGGAGATGCGCCTTGTCACCACAGATTGGGAAGGTATGATTCAGAATTTTGTAACCACCTTTTTATTTGAAAGTGAATATCCTTCAGTAGACCAAGCATTATAGAGTGTGATACAGAAGGTATTCGAAGAGGCATCTAGCCTCCCTATGGACCAAGAAGAGGACGAATGGACTATGCCTCTCAAGAAATTGGAGAGTTGCTATCACATCAATGATGATGACGATGATGATCCCAGGAAGGTAAACATCATTGAAACAGAAGGCCAAAGAGACGTGGAAGGACCAGGAGTTGAGATACCATTCATTGGATAGCCAATCAAGATTAAGAAGGTCAATATTGGGATGGAGGAGACACCGAAGCTTGCCAATGTCTAAGATTATTAGGATGTTTCTACCATTGACAAGATTACAAAATTGTTGCACAAATATCAGGACTTGTTTTCGACCAATTTCACTAATATGAAGGGTATCAAAGGACCTATGGGAGAGATTATAATACCTTTGAAACCAGATGTGAAGCTATTCAAGAAAATACCCTACAGATTGAACCCGGTATACAAGGAAAAATTGAGGATTGATCTCGACAGAATGCTGGATGCAGGGATTATTGAACCTATAGAAGAGTCAGAGTGGATCAGCCCTATGGTGGTACAAGACAAGAAGACAGGATAAATCAGAATATGTGTGGACCTCGGGAATTTTAATGATTCTTGTCTACATGACCCTTTCCCTACACCATTCACTGATGAAGTATTAGACAATGTGGGAGGCCAGGAGGTATACTTTTTGACAGATGGATTTTCAGGATACCATCAGATCCGGATTGCCAAGGAGGACCACCACAAGACCACGTTTTCCACAGAATGGGGATCCTACCAATATACAGTAATTCCATTCAGACTGAAGAATGCCCCATCCATCTTTTCCAGGGTGGTGGTTGAAGCATTCAAAGAGTTTTTGCGTAAATATTTAGAAGCTTATTTTTATGACTGGACTATGTTTAGCTTGTTGAAAAACCATATTGAATGTCTAAGGTTAATGTTGGATAAATGCATGCAGTGTCAAATTGCTTTAAATCTAAAGAAGTGCATCTTCTTCTCACCATTTGGAGTACTATTAGGTCATATTGTATGCAAGCAAGGATTACTAGTTGATCCATCAAAAATTGCAATTATAGTTGACTTGTCACCTCCTACTTCAGTCAAACAACTGCACACTATGTTGGGACATACTAGATATTACAGGAAATTCATTAAAGGCTATGCCCAAATCATAGCACCAATGGAGAAGTTGTTGAAGAAGGACTGTTTGGTTGGACAGACTAATGTCAGCAGAGCTTCGACACACTGAAACAAAAGATGGTCATTGCGCCCATTCTTGTTTTTCCAGATTGGAGCAAAGAGTTTCAAGTGCATGTTGATGCATCTTCTATTGCATTAGGAGCAGTATTGGCACAACCTGTAGAAGGGGATATCGACCATCCGTTAGATTTTGCCAGCAAGAATCTATCTGCAGCAGAAACTAATTACACTAATACAAAGAGAGAAGGATTAGCCACAGTGTATGCGCTGCAAAAATTCCGCCACTACTTGTTGGGAGGACACTTTAAAATGTTCACAGATCACTCTACCCTGAAGTACCTAGTCAACAAGACAGTGTTGGGGGGGGAAATATGCATATGGCTTCTGTTGTTTCAAGAATATGATTTTGAGATCATCGTTAAGCCAAGAAGAATGAACAAGGGCCCTGATCACTTGTCGAGGTTGGATCATGGAAAAGAACCCACCAGTTTGGAGGATACACTATCGGATGCACAGCTTCTCACCATTAGAAATATTGATGACCACTTCGCAGACATAGTCCAGTTCCTATCAACAGGAATGGCACCAAGTGAGTATACAATTCCCCAGAAGAAATAGCTAGTGGTACACGTTGTAGACTTTTCATTGATAGTTGGCCAGCTATACAAGATGGGACCTGATGAGATACTAAGAAGATGTATTACGGAGGTAGAGCACCCACTGATCCTCACAGAATCTCATGAAGGCATCGCAGGAGGACATTACGTAGGGAAAGCAACTGCACTGAAGGTTCTGCGAGCTGGCCTTTGGTGGCCTACCTTACACAGAGATGCTAAAGATTATGCTAGAGCCTATGATGTATGCCAGAGAGTTGGAAAACCATCCCAAAGAGATGAAATTTCATTAGCACTGTAGTTGACCCTACAAGCATTTGAAAAGTGGGCCATCAACTTCATGGGACCTATAAACCCACCAGGAAAGCGCACAGGAGCAAGGTACATTATTACTGCGACTGAATACTTAACCAGATGGGATGAAGCCAGAGAAATCAAGGACTGTAGTGAAACTACAGCTGCGCATTTATAATTGATGATATAATAACCAAGTTTGGATGCCCCAAGATCCTTATGAGTGATCAAGGAACACACTTCATCAATAAGACAGTTGAAGCCCTGACTGAAGAATTTTCAGTCCACCATCAAAAGAGCACACCTTACCATCCACAAGCAAATGGGACAGTCGAAGCATTCAACAAGATTTTGGAGACAGCATTGATGAATATTTGTAGTGTGAATAGAGATGATTGGGATTTAAGAGTACCTGCAGTACTATGGGCCTATAGAACTACCTGCAAGAAATTAACAATGCAGACCCCTTTCAAGTTGGTTTATGGTCTTGAAGTTGTTGTCCTGATGGAATACTTGGTACTGAGCTTAAGGAATGTTGCGTTTACATACATGGATGATACTAGCGTTGTTCACGAGAGGCTTGCACAATTGGTTGAACTGGAAGAAGATAGATTCATTGCAGGATTCCACAAGCAGGTTCAGAAGGAACGAGAGAAGGCTTATCATGACAGGCACTTCAAGAAGAAGGCCTTTCAGCAAGGTGATTTAGTACTAATGTATGATAGTAAATTCCTGAAACACCCTGGGAAGTTTGGAACGCATTGGCTCAGACCATATGAGATTGCCTATGTTACCGAAGGAGGAGATACGCAACTGAAGACATTGAATGAAGAATGGAAGGAAGGTTTGGTGAATGGGAGTCAATTGAAGTTGTACTATGACAACCAGCTGCCTCACAGCTCTTAGTAAAAGCATTAGAAAAAGGGTCCAGGTACCAGGTGCAATTGAAACTGGGTACCAGACACAGAAAAGACAGTCTGCACAAGGATGGGATGGAGGCCAAGAGCAGAAATCAAAGGCTGCACTACGCAGTCCAAAGTCGAAGAAAAATAAATGGATCATATCCAAAGTGCCTCGGGACGAGTCACAGGTGAGTGTTGGGGGGTTGTTGGCCCTTGGTTATGGAAGGGATCGAAGAACAAGGAAGGAAAGGTAAAAATTGAGCTTCGCGGGAGACACAGTGACTGTCACTGGGGCGAAGTGAGCAAAAGAGCAGAAAATATGGAGTGAAGTGCGGAAAAGCAAGTCATTGGATGAGGAGATTGGGGATGACAGATCAGCAAGGAATATGGATCAAGGACAACTCAGAAAGTGAAAAAATCCATCGTTGGATACTTTGGACCATTACGCGAGAAGACAGGAAAGACAGGCTGGAAAAGCCCGAAAAAAGCGGGTCAAGTTGATCTAGGGTTTTAGACATATAGGGTTTTGGTATCTAGGGTTTTGGCACCTAGATTTTGGCCTAAGGTTTTCGGTGAGGTATTTTAATTTATAAATAAAGGTCAAGAGGACCTGGGTCAAGTTGGTCATTGAGTATTGGTATGATATTGTTGTTGATCTAGCTCTATTGTTGGATAAGAGATTATTGTATTGTGGGAGAGAAGTGATGAGAGAGAGATCCTTCTGGTATTGTAAGATCTTTAGCTATGTGCGAAGGTCAAGTCCTACAGCGGGGTGCGCAGGAAGGGGAGAGACAGAGGGAGAGAACGAGGATTTTCTAGCTGAGAGCGCAGACAAGAACTGTATGCTTTACCTTAATAAATCATAAGCACAGTTATGTGGATGTATCCCTAGGGAGAGGGTGAACCATGTATATCTCGTGTTGTGTGTGGGATTGATACTTTGATCTATGTTGTTGTTACATTGTTAATTGCATTACTATGTTAGATCATATCTATAGCAGGAAAGGATAGATCTATATTGATAAGTGATAAATGCATGTTGTGTTGTTATTGTGCTATATCCACTTGATATTCCCCTGGTTGTAGACATCTCTGTCTTGTAACCCCCTCATAGTTTCTTCGGGTGAGACTGCATCTGCTTCGCAGGTGTTGCCAAAAGGGCCAGTAGCTAGGGCTTGTTGGTGTTCTCTTGGAGTGAACCTTGGGTCTGCCCCTATGCCAACAATGACTGTATACAAACCCTTGTTTTGAAGTAGAAGCTCTATCCTAGGCTTCAACTCAAAGTAGTTGAAGGGTGTCAATATCACTGAAGAATATTGTTGATCCATAGTTCTTTGTGGGTATTCCAATCTTATCTATAAACCTGCAATAAAAGTGAGTATTCCCTCACAATAATAGCTCTGATACCATGTAGGATTAAACCACACTCCAAGATATAATTGTTAGTAGGAAATATTGCAGTCATTAATTGTAAAAGAAAGAGAGGAGAGAGAAAAATAGAATCAATCTTCACACATAAGAGATTAAGAAACCAACTCGAATTATAATGTATTAATCCTTGATCATGAGTACAATATATATAACTCTCCATAAGAGGAGTAATGTGCACTAGGTTGGGGTTTCCATGTCCATGCTCAAGTAAAAAAGAAACCACTCCCACTAGCAACAGTTAACTAAAGTCAAAAGTTTCTAATAATAAGGAAAGGTCAAAAATAAGGTGTGAACTCAAGTGATAACTCTTTATGAAGTCAACATGAATTCCACAATAGAAAAACTCTTCTATAATAATACTAGAGTCCAAAAATGGAACTTAAGTCCTAATTGAGAGAGAATTTCATAAATATGGAAAGTCACTAAAAATAGGTAAATAAGTGAAATAGGTTAACTCCAAGAATAATATGGGTAATGCGAACTTATCTAGGATAATAATATTCTCACTCGAGTGTTCTCTCTAGACATGAAATAGCAATTATCTCCTAAAATCAAGGAATGAAGTTCTCTTCCTCCTCAAAAATTGGAATTTACCTAATGGTGGTTTATGATCCCATAGTTTTAGAAACCCACGGTATTGAATACAGGCAACCATAGGCTAAAAATAGACCTACTATAAATATACATGCTATAAATAGCAGTCCTCCTGAGAAAGTGGAAAAATTGAAAAATGAGTATGTACTTGAGCATATACCCCAACACAGTGATCCTACAAATCAACAATTACACATTCGTCATTCTAGCCAGCTTCCTCTCTTTTGGCTTAAGTTTCAAATACTCATGATCCAAAAACATTTGTAAAATCTTCTAGCCATCTAGATTCGCACACAATAAAGAATCAAGAATATTGTTCATTGATGTCAAATGATACTTGGGATATTGTACCTCTTCCGAAAGGAAAAAAACTTGTTATCTATAAATGGGTATATATAACTAAGTATGCATCAAATGGAAGTGTTGAAACACAAAAGTCTCGGTTAGTTGCCAAATGAGTTTTTCAAGTTGAAGGAATTGATTATAATGAAATATTTTCTCCTTTATCCAAAATGAATTCCATTTGCCTTGTTCTATCCCTTCTCACTTCACATAAATGGGAGGTCCATAAAATGGATGTTAAATATTCCTTCGTGCATAGGGATCTGCAAGAAGAAATTTACATGCAACAACCTCCTGGCTATGTCCAGAATGACTCCAACCTTATTTGCCTCCTTAAGAAATCTCTTTATGGTCTTAAACAAGCTACTCGAGATTTGTATGATAAAATGGATAGCTTTCTTCTTGACACCATCTTTTCTATATGTCATTATGACCCCAATGTATATACCAAGAAAGTATGAAACCATTTCATAATACTTTTCCTTTATGTTGATGACCGTATCCTCACTAGTAGTGACCCTAAAATTTTAACCCATGTAAAATCCAACCTAAGGAAGCAATTTTAAATGAAAGACTTAGGTTATTTGCATTATTACCTCAACCTCCATGTATTTCAAAATAAGGAAGGAATTTCCCTTTCCCAGTCTAAGTATGCATGTGGCCTTCACCACTTTCACATGGAAGATTGTAAACCAACCCTATGTCCCTTCTAGTCTAGAGTCAAAATAACTACCACCTATATTACACCCAAAGTAGATGCCACTTTGTATCATTATTTAATTGGTATCCTCTTGCATTTGATTCATACCTATCATAATACTTCCTTTGTTGTTGGTCATGTTGCCCAGTATAGACAAACACCCCATGAAAGCCATTTGAAAGTAGAAAAAAGTATACTTGGTATATCTAGGGTACAATTCAGTTTGGGATACATTACAATTAAAGGGGGACTCCTTTATTGGTTGGTTTCACTGATTCCAATCAAAACTGAAAATCCCACCCACAACAATCTCACTCATCAGATAAAAATTCTACTGCAAGTTATTTTTAAATATTGGTTACGGACCTGTCACTTGGCCTTATAAGAAGCAACAAGGCTCTTGCTCTTTCTTCAGTAGAATCAGAATACCAAGTAGTGGTTAATGAAATTCAATAATCCTTGTGGCTTCGATATATCCTTTTAGATTTTGGATTCGAGCAACAACATTTGACCACCATCTTGTGTGCAATTAGAGTTCCATAAAGCTCACTAAAGATCTATTTCAACATTAGAGAAACAAAAACATTGAGCTACAAATTCTCTTCATCGGAAATATCATCCATGATCACATTCTTGAAGTGATGTTTCTCCCTACAAATTATCAAGTTGCAAAAAAGTCTCTTATAGAAGAAAATATTTTTTAAACTTCAATCTATGTTAGGATTTCAAGAATTTTTCATTAAGGAGGGAAAGGATATAATGCTTCCTTCCTTCTCTTATTAACATTTTTAAATCCTTCAATCCTATCTCGAGTTGTTCTTAAGGGGGCATGTTAGGATATTTAGACACTTAGGAATTAGTTAATATCAACCTGGTCTAATGTGTATTTAGGTAAAAGTGCGTTTCTTTAGTATGCATTAGTATGCATTTGTAGTTATGTAATCCAATGGTCATGATATGTTCTAGACATAAAGTGATCTGACAGCTCATATTCTCCTCGATACTAATGACTATATTGATTTGTGGCTCAACACCCAATTGGTCCACGATCTCTACTTAAAGAACATGGAGGGTCATTTACTAAATATCAACTGTGATAAAATCTTATGTACAATTTTTTTCTTTTTCATCAATAGATTGCCTCAAGTGGGCGCATTGGTTAGGGCCATGGAATGTTTCCCTCTTAGAGGGTTTTAATTGGATGTAAAAAAACTGGTGTATTGATATTTGATCTGGTTATGTGAACACTTTCTTAAGTTGTTCGTCCTACATGGAAATACCCTATTTTGTCGAACACACACACAAAAAAACTTAGTTTTCTTTTATTTTCATATATATATATATATGAAAATATTTATTTATTTAAAATTCTTTACTACCACCTAATCCAAACAGTGTTCAAAACAACATACAAAATTATAGATTCTCCTCTCTACATTTATAGTGTCTCATTTTGCAATATATTTATATAAAAATAGTAATGTTCTTTTATCTTAGAGGCCACATGAATACTAGCTAACAAACTCATCTATAAGATGAAGAAAATGATAATGCATAGATAAGTTTATCTTTAAAGTTAAAACATCACAAATATTTTAGCCATTGATTCTACCTAGGTTTCAATACCATGTTCCACCATTTTATCTTCTACACACCTAGCACATGGAAATCCATTAGGTTCCTGGATAAGGAATCATGTGAAGTGAACAATTTTCACCACTAAATCTGATAGGATAGTCACCACCACCTCCAACTCATTGTTTTTATTTATTAGGCTAGGAAAATTAGTGACATTCTCCAAGACCTGCATTCTTCCTTTATGTTATACTGAGCAAGCTCTCCATTTTTTTTTCATTTCCCCTAGTCTGGATTTTGGTCACTATTTCCACCAAGTCAACTCAAGGGTCAAGTAGATGAGGTCTCCTATGTGTCAGCTATGTCATAGTTACAAACACTAAGGTTTCACTTTAATGCTCTTACTTCCCTCAATGGAGAACAATAGTAGTAAGAGAATCTCCCAAAGGACATGGGCACATCAAGGTGACAGTGCATGGAAACATTTGAGCACTGGGAAAAGGAGGAGGGAGGTGTGCAGGGGAATAAGAGAGTCCCTTGATGCATGCAAGATTAATTCAAGGATCCAATGAGGGAGTGAGGTCTCTTACAGGTGAGTTGAATGA
>JZKD02S0136419.1:67697-98475 GCA_000966675.3 Picea glauca
TCTCCCTTTTTAAACCATCCATCTTAGTATCCATTATTGCCTCCAATTTAGCTTCAATTGAATCCATCATCCCTTGTAGTTCATCTTTTGTCACTGTCTTCTTTTGTAATTCATTCATGTCCCTACGCATTTCTTCACCTTCATCAAGAGTCCAAGTAGGATTGTCTGGAGACTTATTTGGTGTATAAGTTCCCTTTTTGGGTGGCATGTTGGCCAAGTATCACTTTTGAACCTTGATTTTGAGGAGGTTATTCTAGACAATCTTTCTTCTGTTGTATCTCCAAAGTTTCGGCCCTTCTGGGTATGAAAATTATTTTTTTTAGTTCTTTGATATTTCTTCTCTACAATTCCACAGGTCTGATCAAAATTGGACGTGCCAAGTGGAATTTATGGTAACTTCCCCACAATTTGCTGATTTTTTGCCTTTCCAGGAGATATCACTTGTATAGTGTTCCCCACACAAAATAATTGATATAAAATTTTGAAACTTGTACCAGAGATACTACAGACTATCCACTATCCAATGAAACTAGGCTCACTCAATTTGGATACTCCGGGAACAATTTATGATTTTTTTACCTAGAACACCTGCTTGAGACTAGTCAATAGGACTAGTCAGATACCCTATCTTCCACAGGGTGTATATACAAATTTGAGATGACCCAGAAGCTGAATTTTTTACCAAAGATACCTTACTAATTTCTGTGAATATCCTCCAGATTTCAGGGTATGAAATGTTACAGAAAAATGTTTATATCAAAATTCCGCGATGACTTAATTTAGGATGATTCCAGAACCCTATCTTACACAGGTTTTATCTATGAAAGTATAAGAGCTCAGGAGATGAAATTTTAACCCAACGTACCTTGATCCGTCTACTAAATATCCTACAAGTCGTTCCTTCTGAAATGTTGTAGAAAAAAAGTTATAGAAAAAATTCCAAGGTGTCTCAGATGTAGCAGCGAAACCCCAAGACCTTGAGCTCTGATACCATATGTTAAGAACCAAATATCATTATAGCATAGAAAACCTCAGAATAAGTACTCAACGCCTTGAAAAAGAGATAATTTCAGATAATAAGCCTCTTCGAGGGGGCAACCTCCTTATACACCACATAAATGTTCAAGTACAAGATGATTCCAAATGACAATGTTTCCTTGGTATATATAGGAGACTAGGAGGTACAATTACAACTAATGGACTCAAGCCGACATAAACAAAATAAAATTACTAATGTAATATGCCCCAATTAAGGGGTAATGAGCCACTATTTAGGGCTTAACATAATCCCCTTCCCTCTAGTTTCATAACATTTTTCCCCTTAGCCCACTCTTGGGTGGTGTAATTCCTGGCTTATCGAAGGGGGAAGTTGAGACTTCGATTTTTATCATGGTATGGCATGAGGGGAAGAGGTGAGATTCACTTTATTCCAAAGATTGATCTATATCTCATTCATCAAATCATTTAAGTTAGTGACTACATCTGCCACATGGTTGAGATGACATTTCACATGGAAATGCATACAAAAGGTTTTGTTTCCATTTGTGTTGTGTGTTGGGAGTGAAATGCAAGATTCAAACATTTAACCAATACATCAAGGTGCTCATGCGGCCACCTTAGGGGTTGGACACCCTCACAAGAATTGAACCTTGGTCATTTGTGAAAAACTCTTCATTCTCCATTGATGAATCCAACCTGTTTGGGATAAAATTTGTCCATTTATGAAACACTTAGTAGGGAAAATTTTAAGGATTCATACTTGTTTTAAAGTGTTAAAAGATTGGAAAATATTACTAATTCTTAAAATGCCAACTATAACATGTTTGACTATATTTTTGTAAAAATATTCAAAACTGTAAGGATTTTATATAATTTGTAGAAAATTTTGGTGTTTTTTCAAACAAAATGTTTTTTTTTTCTATAGACTTTGGGTTATTCATTTTTGGGGGAAAAAAATGGAATTTGGCAAACCATTTTTGGAAAAACAAAAAAGGAAAATTAGCCAAATGGAAAATTTTAGCCCCTAAAATTTTCCCTGGTGGTTAGTGTTCAATCTTAAGGATGATAAGAGAATGCACGTTGGGATTATTGTGGCCTTAATAAGGCCATAATGTTTAGTGTCTAGTCTTAAGGATGATAAGAGGTTGTGATTGTTGGTGCGGAATTGATCAGACTAGGTTCCTTCTTAGGTTACCAAAAAAAGGCACCGAGTAGTCTAGAGCGTTGGCATTTTCATCTCCTCCGAAGAGAAGAAGTCTCACCCGAAACGCAACCAATACAAGAAGATAGGGAAGGTCAAGGAGAATACTTAAGAAGGTTCCCAGAATCTTCAAGATTCATCATAACCTTGCGCAAGATAGACTAACCACCAAATAGATCTGAACTTATTCATACTGGAAATAAAGACAATCGAGTTGTGATAGCATTTGTAAACAGAGACAGTAAATTGTTCTTATCAGACATAAATAAGTAAAGTACAGAGACGATTCATAATCATAAACACAGAATGACACAGGAATTTCAAAATTTTAGGTCCTTCCATATATATTATCAAAAGAGCTTCTTGAATACAATCTCACAGATACAAATCAATACTCAGTTACAAGATTTTGGCTCTAGACTCATGCCTCATATCTCTATCTACCCTTTTCCCCCAAAATGTATACAAGTTACAATCACAGAACCTTTAATCTGTCTATGTCCTCTATACTATCTATGGCCAAACCCAACTAGCCAACAACAACAGTCAACCCTTTTACAATCAAAAGCATCTCATACATATAGGCTGAGTGGGATCTTATGGCTTTAGACTCCGTGTGCTTTCTTTTTCTTGTTCTATTGTAACTTATTTTGCCTTGTTAGTGTTGCATTATCCCTTTTCACAACCATTTTTTGTTTCTTTTCTTGCTCCACTGTCCAACTTCTATGTGTCTTGCGCAACTCGTGTTTGACCAAAATTGGGACTGTAGTCCTCCTTGCGCAACTTATAAAGAAAAACAAAGGGCCCAACAGGCTCCGACCACAATCCTTGACTCGCCCTTGAGTCAAGTCCTTGGCTCTTTCGCGTCTTCTAGGAGTGCATGTTTCTTTCCTTTGTCCTTTGACTCCACTTTTATTTCATATTTTGCTTGTGCTTTTTCCTTTTCCACATCTTCAAATGAAGGTCCCAACTCTAGGACCAACTCTAAGGCTCGCTTCCTGACTTCTTGAAAACCCAAAAAAAAATCTTGCAACTTCCTAGCAAGGAGTGAGGCCTCACCTACAAACTTTTGAGTCACATCTGTAATGCATCCTTTAGGATTGGATGCAACCAGGGAGTTCCATTCGAAATCAGTTGTAGCATCCACCTGATACATCTGCATGTACACTATCTGAATGACTAGTGGAAATTCGCGCAGCTCTTTCTTAGTTACTGCTTGTGCTTCAAACAAAGCATTCAGTTCATTTTCTGCATGTTGGATCTAATCGAATTTCTCCTGATTCTCCAGCGGATTCATGGTGACCACAATGGCTTTGTTGAGAAACTGTATTCTTGCGTACACCTCCTCAAGATTTTGGTTGTGCCTTGAAATAATTCTCATCCAATCACTAACTTCCTAGAATATCCTCGTGCATTCATTTGTGCATTTGTGCAGTGCTTCTCTGGAATTATTTCCTTCCAGCACTACTTTCTCCATCTTCTCTTGTAGCTTCCTAGGTTGTTGTTCTGCTTCCCGCTATCTCTCCCATAGGTATGCTTCCAATTTCTCTACACAAATGGCATGTTGTGACCATGCTCCCTAGAGTAGCTCGATATACTTTGCAGGCTCTCCTATTGCATTGGATTCCGGTAGTTGTGGTGTTTCCTTCCTTATCTCTGGTCAGGCTTCGGCAAGCTTCTCTTGGACTCTTTCCATTTTCTATTGTGCCTTGACCTTGGCATATTTCTCTTGTGTCTTGCGTGCTTGGGAAAAGAGTGCTTCCTCCCTTGCAAAATTTGCATCCCTTTTGGCCTACTGGAGCCTCTTCTCCAGTTGATCAGTTGAGGCTCTGATCATCCCGACCAACTGTGTTGCTGGCCACTGTGCGAGGTTAGCAGAAGAAGGGGTGGCCTCCCTGGGTACTCGGACCTCCAGTGGGATTCCACTAGCCGTTGAATTCTCTGAAGGTGTCTCCACCTCTTCTCATGTAGATGGTCATGGAGCAAGCCTTAACCTCAGTGTTGATGGTGTTGGAACCCTATATAATAGGGAATCAGTTTTCTGACTCTATCTATCTATTTCAAGAATTATGAGTTTGCTCATGATGCATGGCGAAGGTGGCAGAAAGCACTCGAGACTGACCAAGCATAAAATGAGTATCTGCACGCAAGCTTCAAAGCGAGTTCCGGTGCATTTTTAGCCAAAATTTGTGAAGTGGTTTGAAATGGCAAATTTTGACTCTTGTGGGTAAATGAAAAGTTGGGTTTATTAGCCTAATTTGGGTTTTTATAATCTATGTTTGGTGAATTTAGCAAAAAAGTGGCCCCTCGGCCTTTTTGCCGAGTTTTATGCAAAACTTTTACAATATTTTTAGCAAAAAATTATATTGGCCTAGAGTCAACCCTCTGAATACTCAACACCGAGGATAAGTACCATGTCATGCACCAACAACAAACACACAAGCTAGCGCCAGTGCCAACACAAAACCCCAAAGCCCAATCCTCGGGCTCACTTCACCGACACAACATGTGACTGTTGGCTCATTTAAATGCCCAAAGCTCAGTTTACCACGTAAATGTGGGATATTGCACGCAGAAGCCAAAAATATAAAACACAGCTTTTCAACCCTGTGCCAGATGTTCGAACTAGAGTCAAGGTGTCAAACGCAGAGATGCACGCATGCATAGAGGGTTATGAAGTTTCAAGCGATACCATCAAGCCACACCTGGTTAAAGCTCAGGAATCGCTAAGTCCCCATGCGCCGACAGTCAAGGATACTTGTGGTCCTTACATAGATCAGTTCGTTGCTATTTCACAACCTCATATTGAAAATAAAGTGTATTTTTGCAACTATCCTTATAACAAGTTGATGGTTCAAGGTCCGTTTCCAGTCTTCAGGTAATGAAATCTGAAACTATCGCCCATGACAGTGATGTTCGCACTGTTTCCAGAAAAACAAGTGATGCATCAAAACATGGGTATAGTTATCCTGATACAAATGTTGCAGTCACCATGGTAAACTCTTCTCTGGGAAACTATCAAGCTGTATCAAGAGTTTTGCAGGCTCATCAAATCACAAGTAGTCAAGAACATGCTAAGCGGGACTTAAATGGTTTAGCCAATTTACTGCCTGGCAAGAGGTTGGCATTGCACCAAAGAGGTTATAATCTTTCTGCAAATACCCCAGTGTTTGTGCTTTCTTCAATTTCATCAACAGGGCCATCTGATGCAGAAGATGAAGAACATCAAATTAATGGCATTACTGCTCCATTAAAAGATAGGCGGAGGCAAAAGGAATTTGAAATTTTTGTAAGTGGCCTTGGTAAAGAAGTTGACGAAGAGGATTTAAAGAAAGTTTTTGGTGTAGTTGGTGAAATCAAGGAAATACGGATGTCTAAGAATCCAGTATCTCAGAAAAATAGGGGGTTTGCTTTCATATGTTATGAGACTATTGAAGTGGCAAAACGTGCCTTAACTAAATTGAAGGATGCTCAGGTGAAGGATAAGCATTGTGGAATGTCTCCAAGCCAGTATAATGACACCCTTTACTTAGGCAATATGTGCAAGACATGGACCAAGGATGTTGGAGTGAATGAGTTTGTAGATGGTGGGTGTCCTCCCAGGTTTCTCATAGTTGATGATGGATGGAAGAGTATCAATTTCGATAGCCATAAGAAGCCTCTGGAAAGTGCCAAAGATCTTGTCCTTAGAGGATCTTAGATGACAGGCAGGATATACAGATTTGAGGAGTGTGACAAGTTTAAAACATACAGAGCAGGCACTATGAGGAGGCCTGATGATCCCAAATATGATCAGGAGAAAGATTCAGTTGCCAGTCTTAAAGGAGATGCACATTCACTCAATATATGTTTTAGAAGATGAGGGAATGCCTGGAAGTGAAGTGCTAGTTGTTGATGTGGAGGATAATGATTTATCAATTCATAGTATAGAAAAAGAGATGGAAATTGAATTTGGGCAACTCCAAGATTGAGTGAAGACCAAGTAAAACAGTGGGTTGATCCAAAATTGAAGAGTGAATATCCTCCAAAGGTTGTTGCAAAGATGGTTTTTTGTTGCGGCATTGTGTGTGCAGTATGAAGCAGATTTCCGTCCCAACAGGAGTATTGTTGTCAATACACTTCAGCCATTGCTCAATCCAAAACCAACTTCCTCTGCATCTGAAGCTCAACTATGATGCTACCATGACGTGGTCTTTTCTGTAGTTTCCAAATTTTGTTTCTTGATTTCTTTGAAGTTGAAATGTAGATTATTAGATAATTGAACTTGCTTATGCAGCTCTTATATTCCAATTATGGTCAGTATGTGGAGGTTGCATACAAAATCTCAATGCAAATGCTTCATCAAAATGTAAGAGGGAACAACGTCCTCAGCCACAAAAGTCATTGCAGGTATTCATGAGGAACATGGACCAGACACTGTTACCATTTCTCAAGTATGGTTGAGCACCAGAAATACTTAGAAGACAATGCTTATGGGAAGTCCAAAGATATGCACATGAAAGCCCTAAAAATAAACCTTTCAAACAAAACAAAAATATAAAGCACAAGCACAACATTGATCTAAATCCGAATAAGGTAGAGATAAAATCGATGGAATGGAGCTAGAATTAAGGAAGCTTGAAGAGTATATGTATTCCATCTACGATGATGATGGCGAATTTGTTGAGCTATTCATTTTCAAGTGGACCAGTCTCCTCATCCCTCCAACTACTTTGCTTGTTGTAAATCTTATGTTATAGTGCAGGTGTTTCCCAAGATATTAATAATGGTTATCAGTCAAGGGTTTCCCGAGTAGTTTCAGGGTTTTAGAGAATGCAACCTTGGTGATTAGTCATATAGTTTCGAGTAGTGAATCATCCTTCATATATCATGAAAGTTCCATATAGATGGTATATCAAGCACGCTCAGGTACGAAATTAGTAATCAACACTTGGCAGAGGAATGAAGGTCCATTGATTTTTAGAAGAATGAATAATCAATCATTGGCGCAGTGAAGTTTACCAGACAATCCAGCAGATACAGAGCTCATAGTCAATGAGGTGGCAAAGTATCCCTATTTTCGAGGCATCCAAATAATACAAATGGAAAATATCCTAGCGTTTAGGTGTTGGTTGAACCATATGGAAAACAGAGAGTTCATTTACAGGGAACACCTGGTAGTTAGAGCACAAGTGGCATAGTTTCCTATATTTCAAGCAGTAGTTGGAGCATCGATTCTCTAGCTGCTAGAAAATCCTAAAAAACTTCAGCAAATTCGGGACAACCAAAGAAAACAGTTTCTAAATTTAGTTTTTTTCTTTAATTTACTGGTGGGTTTGTTCTACAGATAGTCTACAGGTGTCAATATTTTGTTGTAACTGTTTTTCTATTCTTAGCAAGCAGAGTTAAAGCTCGAATATTCTGAAGACTAAGATATTTTTGTATTTATACACATGTAAAAGAGTAGGAGAGGGTTCGACTGGGCTGAGGAGGAGAGGTTTTGACTTGTGTGAGGGGGTTCGACCTGTGGGAAACTTTTTCCCTTTTACTGGACAATGGGTTGTGTTTGGCCAGAAAACTTTTTATGTAATCTTTAATGATTGATCAGTAATTAGACATGTTGTTTACAGGATTCTTGTGCGGAGGTGCTGGTGGCGTTTCCCTTCTCTGTTGGAGTGTTTTCTTGTTATCATTTCGTTTGTTTTCAATTTCTCATTATCAGAAGATAGTAATAGAGCAGAATTTATTGTGAAATACTCTGCATCTGATCTTGTGATAATCTTTATGTTTCTCCTCTAAAAATATTAGTTTATGAATTCTTAATTGCACATTTGCTCGCTTTTTCCTCCCTTATTTCTTTCTAAAATCGACACCATCAAAACTTAATTCGATCCAGCGTTTCCACTACCTTGCCCTGTTTAAGAGTTATGTCTAAGATCTGAGAGTGAAGCACATTGTTAAGCGCAGACCCCATTTTCCCAATGGCCCTCCTTGTATTCCCAAACTAACCATTTAAAAATAAAAAACCCCATACTTTCATAGCTAGCCTAACATCTATCCTATTCCATACCAAGTTAATTTAGAAAGAGAGATCCCTCTCTGAGTCTTGGAGGGCTAGATCCAAGACTCCAAGTGGTTCGAGGTTTCCTCTATGACTGCCCCCGCAGACTTGGGAAAATCACAGAGCGCTAACAGATGGAAAGGAAGGTAGTACTTCTTTTCTGGCCAGGCAGAGTTGCATCAACTCTGCACACTATTATGGGTTTTGGAGTACTAACTCCATTTGTTGTTGCAACGATGTTGCACTCTGTCCTAATGTTGTATCAGGTTTCTGTTGAACCTCTGGTATCTCTACCTCTTTGTGGACCTCAGCTTCTGGTGTTGCGCTCTTTTTGATAGCACTCTCAATCTTGGTCATTGAGGGAGTACGTTGAGGACTTAGGACTTGTGGTTTTGGTATAGTTTGCATCTTCGTTGAAGATAGAGTGTCCTGAATTAGCACAAAAGGGGAAATTTGTTGGATATGGGCTTCAAGGTTTGGACCAGTGAGTTCTAGCCTCTGTTCAGGTATCTTGGGATTTGGACCAGTTAGTTATGGTCTCTGCTCAGTTATCTCGGGGGGGTCTAGCTACATGGGCTCTAGGTCGGTGGTTTGGGATAGGATGGAGATTTCTCAAGGTGGCGAATATGGTTGTGGGGGTGATGTGAGTTGTTCAATGATTATGGTGGTGGATGGAGTGGTGCCAAGATCAAGGTCGTCCTGGATATCAATAATGTGAGTTGCTCAAACCATTGATCGAGTGCGAGGAATGGTGGATGATATTGGATAGGGATTCAAAACCTTACTTGGGGAGATCCTCGTCCTGGGTTTCTTAGCCAATGGGTCTCCAATGAAGGCAGCGCTGAGAATTTAACTGACATCCTTACTTGTCAACATGGCTTGCTCTGGAAGATATGGGAACACGGGTAATGTTTTATTCTTGCACTCCAGCAGCTACGTCTCTTCCTCCTCCTCTGAATATGTCTGCATTGTAGCTTCTTTCTTATGTTCTTTCAGGCCCGAGCTTCATCCTACCCCTGCTTCCTGACCCCTTTTCTTCAGCAGTTCCACCGATAGAAGGTAGTGCATCCCCAACTTTCAAGGGTTGCATTTTACTCTAGGCCATGACATGATCTCTTTGTCGAAGGCCTCCTCATCCAGGTAAAATGGCAGCATCTGAGTGTTGAATTCTTCTTGCTTGGCATGCCTTGGCCATACGAATTTATGGTGGTTGTTCATGCTGAATGCAATGTTCCGCGTGTTGAGGTTGAGCAATTCCTATGGAATGTGAAACCTCTAAGTTGTGTCTAGCAACCTGTTGTACCATTTTGAGAACATTGTGTTGTTGAAAGCAGTGTTCTTAGAGTCCGACCTTGAGTTCCAAGGCTCGAACATCTTTGCCAATCACCCCTTATATGTTGGCGATAGCGGTCTTCCTGCAGGTGGCATCCACTTTAACATGGCAAACGCAACCAACAACTATCTGTACATGAAAGTGTCCCCCTTCTCATGTGCTTCCTCGCAAGCCACCAGGAGTTCTTCCAGTAAATAAATGCACCAGTTGAATATAGCATCGTTGGCACAAAAATCTGCCACTAATAGGGAATCCAATGTACACTATCCTTTGTAATACGACCGCATGACCTTGCTATAAATTACGTAGCAAGTGGTCCTAACTGTCTCAGGTAGGATGGGGTCAATTTTGGCTGTGCTCCCCCCCTTTTCATATCAAAATCGCTCATATAAACTGGGTTCCCCCTTTTTCTTCCCATGATTATTGGGACCCTAAAATCCTTTGGACACATCCTTGCCTTCGATGGATAGTCCAGTAAGTTGATGGATGTCCTTCGCATGAATTGGATATCCTCTGTCCAACCACAGGCTTCTGTCGTGTACACTGCTAATGAGGAACTTGGTACATCTCGCAACTTCTCCAGTGGTGCAAAAAACTAGAAAATACCTGAGGTTCATAATAGTAGAGTTAAAAAGGTTGATGAGATCCGGATTTGGCACAAACTGCATTCCTCCCAACTCGTCTGGAGCGACACTCTAGAAGAAAAAAATATTCATTTGTGGGAACAAAACCTGGTCTGTCAGGTCGAGTTCGAGGAGTTTGACTTTCTCGAACTTCCCTTTGATATCACCCACGATCTCAACCTGGGGGTCACAGGGCTCGTTCGGCGTTGCATCCTTAGAAAATGCACTTCTTCTCCCTATAGCTCTCGGCATAGTGGCTCTAAACTATGAACACACTTCAATGGGATAAATGGGATTGGGGATCGCGACGGAGGGTCAAGGGATTGCACAGGCTTGAGCACAATTCAAAATTTGCAGGGCACTAAGTTCTCTTTGGGAAACAACGCGTCCTACACCAAGTTCACAGAACCTTATACTCAGGCTTAGATGGAATTTTTTGTAATAACTGTTAAGGCTATTCATCATTAACCCTATAGACGCAACTTGGATCTGAGTTGTTCGACGGGACTGGTTAACAGGCTAAATCTATTGGGTGATCTTGGAATTTAGTAAGCAAGTTTGTCAGGGACATGGATGATTCCAAACCTTACCGTTTAACGGATGAGAATCCTGGTGCGAATACCAATGGAATCTTCATGTATCATGGATTTATGGTTTAACATAATTCGGATGGGTTACTGTAGTGGTAATAAAGGATATGACTGGACTGGGTTCATGTGGCACATGGACTAGGATTGTGTCTGGATTCGCTCTCCCTCCGACCACAAATGGGTCCCCATCACATTTAATGACTGTCATTAATAGATTTGTGGCTCTTTTGATCCTACGTTGCTGAGTAAGCAGTTATGCATCAAAACAACACTTAGATATAAAAATGAACTACGTGTCACGGCACAACAATGCACACTTCAACTTTATTAACTGAATTCACAGAAATTGCAAAAAAAACTCAAATCTAGCTACTATACATACTCTTTTGGACTAGAGAAACAATCCTTTAGCTCATTTCTGAGACATATAGGGTTTCAGGTGAGTGCAATTCACCCATCCTGGCTGAAGTATACCATCCAGTTGCGTGAGTCTGACTACTCCAGAAGGTTGAATCTTCGCAACTATAAATGGTCCCAACCAATGAATGTGCAACTTGCATGGATGTTTCTGGTATCGACTGTCATAATGTAGGACCTTATCTCCTTGCACAAATTATTTAGTCTTAATGTGTCTATCATGCCAATCTTTCTTCCTCACTTTCTCAACTGATTGATGAAAGTCTGCTAAAAAACTAGTCTCTTCAAGTTCCTGCAATTCTATAAGCCTTTGCGCAATTGATTCATCCTTCGACATGTGTGTAATCTATGCAATATATATACTCAGAGTAATGAATTTTACAGGTACCACAGCCTCTTTCCCATAGACTAGCTGAAATGGAGTATACCTGTGGATTTTATTTGTGCTTGTCCTCTAAGCCCATAAAACTATTGGGACTCTGTCATTCCAATCTTCCCTGTTTGTGAAACAAACCTTCATTAATCCTCTCTCCAAAATCTTGTTAAATGCCTCCATTGTGCCATTAGCTTGCAGATGGTAGGGGATACTTTTATAATGTTGGATCAAGAACTCTGTTGTAAGATTTCTTATTGTACTACTAATAAAATGACCACCCTGATCACTGGTCAGAATCCTAGGACATCCAAACCGAGTGATAATATTTTCAAAAATGAGCCTAGCAGCAGTATCGGTCGAGAAATCTTGGATAGTTGTCGCCTCATCCCAACGTGTAAGGTAATCAGTTGCGGTAATAATATAGATGGACTTTGAATGCTTAGTTGTGGGGTTAATCGGCTCAATGAAGTCAACCACCCATTTCTCAAATTCTTACAGAGCTCGCACTGGCTGAAGAGGAAATTCATCTCGTCATGATGGCTTTCCCACTCTTTGACAGATGTCGCAAGATCTATCATATTCCTTTGCATCCTTGAAGAGTGTGGCCCACCATAATCCAACTTGGAGGAATTTCTGCACAATGGTATTTCCTCCAACATGGCCTCTCGCAACTCCACTGTGGCACTCAGAGTATGTCTTGTCTTTCATGAACTAAGATACACATCCTGATGATGCTATCTAGGTCCAACTTATACAATTTCCCCGCAATCAATTGATAGTCTGCTGCTCTAACCACCATATGATGTTTCTGAGTTGCGGAGTATGTTTCTGGGCAGGCACTTGTACTTAAGAAGACTGCTATGTCTTCCAGGTATTTTGGTATGGCCTCAACCCGAAACAGGTCTTCACCTAGGAGTTGATCATCAACTGCTCCACCACTTTCTCCTGACTCTAATCTAGATAGGTTATCAGGACCCACGTTGCATCTTCCAATCTTAATGATCACCTCAAATGAAAATTCCTGAAACAGTAACAACCATCGACAAATTCTTTCTTCCATAATAGGATTGTTAACTAGATATTTTAACGTAGAATGATTAGTAAAGAACTTAAAATGAGAGCCTAACAAGTAATGTCTAAACTTCTGCAGAGAGTAAATCATAGCTAAACCCTCCCTTTCTGTAGTTGTATAGTTGTGCTCAGCTTGAGACAACTTCCTGCTAGCAAAATAGATAGGATGATCCATGGCTCCATCTCCTGGTTGCGCTAAGATGGCTCCCAGGGTAGTACTTGATGCGTCTACGTGCACATGAAATTCATTTTCCTAGTTTGGAAATATCAAAATAGGTGGTGTGCTAATATTTTCCTTCAGGATGTCGAACGCTTTATCACACTCTAGCGTCCACTGGAACACTTTTGACTTCTTTACTAGATTTTCCAGGGGTGCAGCAATAGTTGCATACCTTTTGATAAACCTATGATAGTACCATGTGTGCCCCAACGTGGAATGAAACTACTTGGCACTCGTAGGTGGTGGCATGTTCACAATAACCGCAACTTTGGCTAGGTCTACCAGTACTCCTTCTCGGAATACTATGTGGCCTAACAAATTCCCATGTGGCACACAAAAGATACACTTTATGAGGTTCAAAGATATATGCAATTAGATACATCTATCAAACATCAAATGTAGTAGCACTACATGTTCTTTGAGAAGACTATATGTCGTCCAATCATCCATATAAACTTCTATAAACTTGTGAATAAATTCTCGGAAATCTGATATTACAATCCGGGAAAAAAATGCAAGGGCATTCTTTAGGCCAAAGGGCATCACATTATATGAAAATGACCCCCATTTTGTTATGAATGTGGTCTTATTTTTGTCTTCTTCGGCAATCCTCACTTGGTGATACCTCGAAAATCCATCTGTAAATGAGTAAGATTATTTCCCCGCAAATTGTTTTATCACTTCATCAATAAAAGGTGTTGGGAAAGGGTCATGAACACAAGCAGAGTTAAGGATTTTGTAGTCTACACACACCCTAATTTCCTATGTTCCTTTATTTCTCTGGATGACTATTAGGCTAACCCATTCTTCTTCTTCCACTGGAAAAATAAGTCCAACCTTCAGCAACTTGTCTATTTCCCTCTTAACCTTCTCTTTCACTCTGGGGTTAAGGCAATACGGTCTATGCCTCATAGGATTTGATCATATTTTTAGTTTAATTTTCATCTCTCCCATAGCTCCTTTAATCCCTTTTAGCTCTGAAAATGTCTTTGGGAACAATTCCTCATACTCCCGCAACTGGCTATCTATTTCTTGGAAAGTTTGCTCATTCTAGTAATCTCCTACCATACTTATCTTAGGTTGCTCTATAGTTCCTATGTTGACTTTACGCAACTTCAATGGATAATTATAAGAACCGCCAGTCTGGCTGGGTATGGTGTTCTGGATTTCTCTGCTTCCTTCTATTTCCTTAATGGATAAGTTTCTCAATTATTCTAAGTCATCTCGGATTTCCAAATTCTTCTCAATCTTATATCATTCTATAGGTTTCTTTTCCGAGTTTAGGTGAAGGTTACACTGAAGTGCTTGGATATTCTTTACACATACCACTAGGTCTGTTTTTTGTTCCCCAGCATCGGTACAAAGGAATTCTTTAATTCTTTGCAGGACTACTCTAAGATCAGGGTACATACTTGTAAACGAGAATTCCTTGCAAAATTGATCTGCCAATGTTTTCCAATCGTTGGTCTGTCTTCTGGTTTCTTCATGCATGTACCAATCTTTCAGAATCGGACCTAGTGAATGGGGAAATACTTGAACCCATAAGCAATATGGTATTTCTGCAACTTGCCATTGTCTCACGCATTGTTCAATATGTGCTTTAGGATCAGACTGTCCATTGAACAGTTGTGCAGCTTGCAAATCCTTCTGCATCTCTGATTACAGTTGCTCCTTATCTTGAAATCTATATCAGATAGCTTGCTTCACATCCTCCCAGTTATTAATACATGATTTGTGATTAGTCCACCATCTAGCAGGGGTGTCCTAGAGGGCTAAGTCCAAAACTAAGATCCTTTGATCCTTCTCTATCTTCTATTCCATGCTGACCAGAAAAATGTCAAGTTCTGAGGTAGCATCATATATTGGGTGTTCTTTGACCTCAGTTCCAACCCATCTAGTTTCTCTGACAGTTGTGAATATTCTTGAAAATCTTTCATATGAACCTTGTTGCCAACTATCAAATGTCAGTTCTGAATCTTCGTCCACCGATTGTATGCTACTCCAACTTACTGACCCATCAGCAGTAGGATTTATGTAGTCTTCTCGCATTCCTATTGTTACAGTGTACAACTGATCCAAGTCTTCATCCTCCATATTATTTTCCATTGGCTCCATGTATCAAGGGCCTACATATGGATCCAAGGGTTGAACTACTTTTATTTTGTCTACCTCAAATGTCATAGTGTCTTTCTTTAGGTAAATCAATGCATAATTTTCATAAGCCCAATCGATACCAAGTAGTGCAGGATACAGGTCCTTATCTCCCATGATTTCGATCACTTCAAAATCAGCTACAGTCTTCACTCCCACAAAATCTATTTCCACATTCTCCAGTCTTCCTATTGGAAAAATACAATATTGATTAGTCATTCTTAACTGGATCGGGGAATATGTCAACCGAGGTTTCCCTAAGCCTTCCCAAGTCTTTTTAGTCAGTATATTAACATCATATCCTAGATCTAACATAGCATCCTTAATCTCAAACTCATCTAGTTGGGTTGCTAATCTAAACTCTTTTCTAGTTTGTATTTTCCTTCTCTGCACTCTCTGAGTATTCTTCTCAGGAAGATTAGTCCTTATTCTAGTTTCTGGAGATTCTTCAGTTCCTAGGACTAGGTACAAGGAATTGTGCAACTTTTCTGTCAACTGGTCATTCCCAAGAATATCATAAAATAGTTGAAACCAAAGGTCAACTACATTTTGTGACTTCTCAGGTTGTCTCATTGAAATTACAGGGTTTCGGGGTGGAGGGGGTGAAGCAGGGACTTGCGCAACTTCAGGATAAACGATAAGATGAGGGGTTTTTTCTTGCATCTCAGGCCCAGGGATACTCTAGAATACTTCTATTGCATTTTTAAAGAATAGATTATGTTTCATAGGATCAAACATGTCCTCCTTAGGCGTTGCTTTATGGATCTAAGGTAAATTATTGGCATCTACACTAGTCTTTTCCCCTCCTCGAGTAACGATATTAAGGTGGGGTAGTTGTCCTTTAACAACCCTCTTTATCTCTAAACTTATAAGGCTAGTTCCTCATTAGCGTACCTGATCCTCCCATTTCGCAATTAACTCTGGACAGTCTTCAGTTGCGTGCCCATTGGTTCTGTAGTGAGAGCACCATGGTCACCTCGGGTGAGGACAATATCTAGCCATGTGACCTTGCTCATCATAGTTGTAGCATCTACTTGGTCCTCTTCCCCCTATTATTCCTCCTCTAAAGTCTCCTGTCGCTCCACCTCTTCCCGGTCCCTGAGGGTTTTCATTCACCCTGAATGATGTTCGATCCAGTCTATCCACAAGTGCATCCAATTCTCTACACTGATTTATATCATGTGTGGTATATGCGCAAAAATCATAATGCACAGTATTCGATATTGTTGAATACTTCTAAATAATGGGGCATTGTCTTGGCCCATGCCCATGGATTCGGCAAATCTCACAATACTCAACTGACGACGATGCTTGATTACTTGGAAAAGCATGATATTGGGTTGGGGTATGGAATGGTAAATTTGTGGATACTTGTGAAACTCCTCCTGAGGGTCCTAGTGAGGGTCCCATCGGATTCTGAGGAGGTCCCATTCCCCTCATTCACAGACATTCATTCACCATATGTCCTTCTATGTAGCATCTGGTACACCAGACTTGCGGTCGTCCTCGTCTGGGTATCATCAATTCTTGAATATTTTCTGTGAGCACTGATATTTGTCCTTGTAGTTGTGCCATATTTGCATTTGTTTGGGGTCTGGTCACTCTCAGGCTCCCAAGATATCCTGCCATGGCTTCAATCTTCATTGATTGTTCCAAGGAATCTGTCAAAGTGGCTATCCATTGTTATGTTAACAGAATTCGTGTCAGAGGTAGAAATCCATGGATATACCATTCTCTTTGATGTTATTCATGGATTGGATGCTCTAACCTCCCTATAGCATATTTAAATTTCTGACTATATTCCCAGGCCAATTCACCTTCCCTTTGTTGAATTTCGCGCAACTTAGACAGAGCTTGTTGTTCTGACTGAGGCAGCTTAAACTCCGCTATGAATTTTGTCTGTACATGGTCAAGTGTGAATGCTTGTCCTTTCACTCCTGGTACTCCTGGCTCAATGGCCTTCATGTACCATTTGAGAGCACAGCCTCTCAAGGTAGTCTGGAACTCAACCAATTTATTTGCATCCATAGTCCCTCTAGACCTCCAAATGGATTCACATAAGAACCAATGTTGCTCAACATCCTCGTCTCCCTTACCCCAAAATTTTGGGTATCGAGAAATCAAACCTCCCACGTTACTAGCCATTACTGATCTTACTGCTCCTACCAAGATAAACCCTAACGGTCCTGGTTTTGATCTCCCAGGGGATCCCAATATCCTCTAAGTATTCGTGCTTCCCAGTTGTAACTGACTAACTAATTGTAATGGAACAGGAATAGCATAAGAAGGTAGTATAGAATTTACCACTTGTATAGAATACACTTTGGGTATGGGTGATTTGGGGCTGGTGCCACTGGCTTCGGGGCAAGTTTCTTTGATCTGTGGGGTCTCATTCTCATCCTCTGGAGTGGTTTCTTCAGCCATATTCCTGATCTTTCCTGGTATCAAGGTTGAATATTCTCTTTCTTCTTCAAGATCCATCTCAACTTCCTTTTCCCATGCTTCTACACCTTCTTCTTCTTGTCCACCATCTTGGGGACTTCTTTCTCTCCATGCTTCTCTCTAATTTAATCTTTGACTCGCCAGTATTTCATGTCTTCTCATCTTTCACAACTCTTCCATCTGTCCTTCCTCGACTTCTCCTGGTCTGACTTATTTCCGTAACTTATCGGATTGTTTCACTGCTTTCTTTATCTTACCGTGCCACCACTTCTCAACTATGGCGGCTCTTTTCAAGGCTCGCTCATCCCTTGAGTCCATTTCTTGTTTCTCCCTCATTTTACAAAGAACCCTCTCCCCCCTCTCAAGCCATGATTCCACCCCAAACTCACCCCACCCCAAGCGAGGGTGTTTATGCTGCCATCTCAATCGAGGACATAGTCAACATCCCCTCCTCCATCAAGAAAACCTTAATCCACAGGGGGATTTCTCTCAAAAGTTTTCCCTTGCGTCTTTCTTGAAATCTTCTTCTGCCCATGAAAAAGATTGATGATTCTCAGCTGCAAACTCGATAATGTATCATTCTAATGTTGTATT
Source organism: Picea glauca (assembly GCA_000966675.3). Classification (NCBI taxonomy): domain Eukaryota; kingdom Viridiplantae; phylum Streptophyta; class Pinopsida; order Pinales; family Pinaceae; genus Picea; species Picea glauca. The sequence goes on from JZKD02S0136419.1 coordinate 85,755, forward strand.
GACCCAGAAATCGATCGCTTGCGTTACTGAATGATCCAGCCGATGAAGTGCAGCAATATTTTTTTTATCCCAAGCGCAGACTTTCTTGACTCATTCTTGGAATTACGGAGCTTCTTGGAGCCTATCTATCCAATGAAAAATTTCTTCCGGGAACTTAACCCAGAATATCTCGTACTGGTCACTCGATCTTTCTGAGTAAAATACAACCTCTCATGTATCTTTCACAGATTTTCCTCTTAGCTCTGCTTCTTTCCATATGAAGGCATTGTAATTTCTCCCACCACTTGTGAATATCGTTGTGAATATCGAATATGTGAATCCACAGAATAATTCTCCCTATAGGTTCCCTTTAACATAGGTCCCGGTAATGAAACCATTTTGTTGGCGTGGAATTGATCAGGCTAGAGTCCTTCTTAGGTTACCAACAAAAGGCACCAAGTAGTCTAGAGCGCTGGCATTTTCATCTCCTTCGAAGAGAAGAAGTCTCACCCGAATCGAAACCAAGACAAGAAGATAGGGAAGGGAAAGGAGAATAGTTAAGCAGGTTCCCAGAATATCCAAGATTCATCATAACCTTGCGCAAGACAGACTAACCACCAAACATATCTGAACTTATTCATACTGGAAATAAAGACAATCAATTTGCAATAGCATTCGTAAACAGAGATAGCGCATTGTTCTTATCAGACATAAAGAATTAAAGTACATAGATGGTTCATAATCATAAACACATAATGACACAGTAATTTCAAAATTTTAGGACCTTCCATATATATTATCAAAAGAGCTTCTCGGATACAATCTCATAGATACAAATCAATACTCAGTTACAAGATTCTAGCTTCAGACTCATGCCTCAGAGCTCTATCTACCCTTTTCCCCCAAAATGTATACAAGTTACAATCACAGAACCTTTAATCTATATGTGCCCTCTATATTATCTATGGCCAAACCTAACTAACCAACAACAACAGCCAACCCTTTTACAATCAAATGCATCTCATACATATAGGCTGAGTGGGATCTTATGGATTTAGACTGTGCATGATTTCTTATTCTTGTTCTGTTGTAACTTCTTTTGCCTTGCTGGTGTTGCATTGTCCCTTTTCGCAACCATTTTTTGTTTCTTTGCTTGCTCCATTGTCCAGCTTCTTTGTGGCTTGCATAAATCGTGTTTGACCAAAACTGGGACTGTAGTCCTCCTTACACAACTTCTATCCAAAAAAGAAGGGCCCAACAATGATTTGATCAACTTATTTTTGCATAGGGAATGATATCATTTAATATAATCCATGTAGGTGCAAGAACACATTCAAACACTACCTCATGTGCCCCAATGTCGACCTCTCTTTAGTATTAAAGATGGAAAGAGTATGGGTTTTGATCCATTTATGTGTGTGGGGGGACTATAATTCAATCCTCACATGTTCCACCACTACCTCTAGGTTCCCCCCATGGAAACCTCAAAGTATGGACACCTTCACGAGAATTGAACCTTGGCCACCTGTGAAAAAATTCTCGTCCTCATTTGTGGATCCAACTGCTTTAGATTTTTTTCCTATCTTTTTAATCATGGAAACATATGTTGAAAAAAATTAATTAATTTCCATATTTATTTTCTTGAGATCCAATAGACCAATGTTGTTCTTTAACAACGAAAATTAATCATCATCCTCATTGTAATATTCCCAAATTGTTCTTTGCTTGGAAACTTAGGTTTTGGGCTGAGTTTTTTGAGTTTTTGTGTGTTGTTTTGCATGTCTTCCTTCAAGGCTTGCACTATGAAGCTTATGTGGAGTTTACAGTGTGAAAGTAGCAAGAATACAACAAATAACACATCCAATGACAATATACAATATATTCAACACAATACAAAAGAAACAACTTCATATCTGACCTTTATTTAGATAGTAGAATATCCTGTTACAATAGATATGTAGATATGGAACAGTATAACTATGATATAGAAACAAAATTGATGATATCCCTCAAATAGGGAAAATAAGAGAAGATACAACCTTCCAAAGGCCAACCAATAACCTATAGCAAGATACAAGATTAATGTATTTCCATGCAATAGTTGAAACCCTCCTCCCTGGCTGAGTTGCCCACTTCTGGTGGTTGTATCTTACCAAGATTTCGGCCTCCCTCTTCTATACCTCCAAAACCTTCCAAAATTGGTAGAATAGTAGATCGGGGGATTACAAACCCCTGGTCAAAGTCTTGATCTGAATGGAGGTGTTATGACACCCCAAATGAGTGAGTTTCCCTGATGCAATGCACCCTCCTTGGTTGTAGCTTACCCAGATTTCGGCCTCCCTCTTATGGGCCTCCAAAACCCTCCAAACTTGGTAGAATAGTATATCGGGGGATTACAAACCCCTAGGCTAAGTCTTGGGATGAATGAAGGTTTTGTGACACCCCGTATGAATGAGTCTCCTTGATGTAGTGCGCCCTCCTCTTCTAGAAATCATGGCAAGCTCCAAATAAATCATATGCTAGAGGAAGCTCCTCCAAAATGACCTAGGCAAGGTTCCCAAGGGCCAAAAATCATATCCCAATGGGTTTTGTCCACCAAAACCCTCTCCTCTCTTCAGATCGAATATTTATCCTTCAACCAGTGCACCCTCTTGCCGGAAATCCCCAGAAATTATGCATTACCTCTTTCTCCACTGGATGAGTAACTCGTAGCTATTGCAGAATGGTGGGGGGGGGATATTGCACCTATGTGACCAATCTTGGACCAATATAGGTGGGATATTTCACCATCGATCTGATCTCTAGGGTTTGTTATCCCAAAACCCTCAAAACATCTTTGGGTCTAAAGGTCAAGATGCAAAGTAATAATATCCAAAAATAATGAGTGAGGTGCACTCCTTTTCTTTTTATACCCCTGTTCTATTTCTCAATTGAGTTAGTTGACCACCTTCTAAGGTTAACTCTTTTCTTTTCCTCATGTACTATTTTCCTCCACTTACTTTACCTTTTCTCCCCAAAGTCACTTTTAAATTATAACATTGTGCTTAGGTGAATACTTTGGGGTCTCTTAGTCCCCATGACTAATGAGACTATAGTCTAGTGGGGACAACTAGACTACTAAGTCTATGCTAACCTCTTATCAAGAGGTGGGGTACACTACAGTATCCCCTACTAGAAATTGCTTTCCCACAAGCAATTTTGAGCCTTCTTTATGAAGAACCTGTTCATTTTCCCAAGTAGCATCTTCTATAGGTAAGTCCTTCCATTTGATCAAGTACTCCCTGATTTTACTCTTCCTTAAACTCTTTTCCCTTACTTCTAACACTTCCTCTAGTATAAATATCAATTGTCCCTCCTCATCCAAGGGAGGTAGTTCCTCAATAGGAATGGTGTGTTTCACTATGGCTCTTTTTAAACAAGATACATGAAATACATTGTGTATCTTTCTTCCTGGGGGTATATCAAGCTCATATTCCATGGCCCCTACCTTTATTTTTACCCTGTATGACCCAAAGAAGCGAGGTTGAATATTTTATGTGCCATTCCTCTTTATAGATGATTTTATGTAAGGTTGGAGCCTCAAGTATACGAGGTCACCAACCTCAAATGTGTGATCCACTCTATGTTTATTTGCTTGTACCTTTTATTTATTTTGTGCCCTTTACATGTGGTCCTTAAGCTCTCCAAGTATATCATGGCTCTATTGAATCCAATCATGTACCATAGGAGCTCTACTATCACCGAAGACAATCTCCACAAAGGTGAGTGGATCATAATTGTATAAGGACCTGAAAGGTGACATACCAATAGACATGTGGTAGGTGGTGTTGTAAAAATACTCACCCAAATGTAGCCACTTAACCCATGCCTTATGTTTCCCTGAAACATAATTCTGAAGGTAGCCTTCAACCCACTTGTTGACTATCTCGGTTTGGCCATCATTTTGAGGATTATAGCTAGTACTAGGCGTCAAGGCCGTACCTACCAACATGAATGGATCCTTCCAAAAGGTGTTCATGAACCTCTTGTCCCTATCACTCACTATGGTTTTGGTTAAACCATGCAACCTAAAGATCTCTCTGAAGAACATATATGCAACCTATGAAGCACTATAATATGTGGAAATGGTAAAGAAATGGGAAAACTTGGTTAATCTCTCCATAACCACGAAGATGCAATCCTTTCCCTGGACCTTGGGCAATCCCGTGATGAAATCCATCGATATTCTTTCCCATTTATGCTCTAGAATAGGGAGTGGTTGTAATAGACCTAATGGATGAGTGTGCTCGTCCTTGTTCTCTTAACAAGTGGAACATTCCCTGATATGGTGCATCACATCTTCTTTCATTCCCCTCCATGTGAATTTTTCCCTTACCTGCCTGTATGTTTTCACAAACCCTTGATGCCTTGCCAATGGTGAATCATGACATGCCTACAATACTCTTTTTTTTAATTTTGACTCAAGAACCAAGAAGATTCGGGCCCTATAGTATATGATGTCATCCACAATACTAAAGTTATCATCATGTACCTGCCCATCCATCAACTTACAAGAAAACCTGTTTTTAGAATATTCCACCAAAAGATGTGCCTTTCAATCAACTGAAATATTTGTCATAGCATATACTGAAGGTCTCCTGGATAAAGCATCAGCCACCACATTTCTTTTTCCCTTGACAAATTCAATGTCAAATTCATAATATTGGATATTTCTAACCCATTTTTGTTGTCTTTCGTTTAGGTCCTTTTGGTCCAAAAAGTACTTGAGACTACTGTGATATGTCCTCACAACAAATTTCGCCCCAACTAAGGATTGTCTGAATTTAGCCAGCGCATGCATAATGGCTAATATCTCTTTGTCATAAATAGTGTATAAAAGTTTAGGGCCCCTCAGGTTTCGGCTCTCATAGGCAATGGGGTGCCTATTCTGCATAAGTATTGCTCCAATGCCCTCATCTGAGGCATCACACTCCAATATGAAGGGCTGCGAGAAATATGGTAAAGAAAGTATCGGACAAGTGCTCATTATCTTCTTCATTTTATCAAATTTCATATGTGCCTCTTGATTCCATTTAAATGCGGCCTTTTCTGGTCAAATTTGTCAAGGGTGCGCAAAGTTGGGAGAATCATTTGAAAAACCTCTGGTAGTAACAACAAATGCCAAGGAATCCTTTCAACTCAGTAAGAGTCTTGGGTGTTGGCCAGTCAAGTATAGATTGTATATTTTCTTGGTGCACATGTACTCCTTTCACTCCAATGATATGTCCCAAATAAAGGACTTCAGACATCCCAAATTCACATTTGGACTCTTCAGCGTATAAATATTGTCCCTCCATAATGCTCAATATTTGATCTACATACTGAAGATGATCCTCCCAAGTTTTGTTATAAATCAGCAAGTCATCAAAGAATACTAAGAGAAACTTCCTTAATTGTTTGTTGAAGACATGATTCATGAAATATTGGAAGGTGGTTGGCGCATTAGTTAGCCCAAAGGGCATAACCAAAAATTCATGGTGACCATAATGACATCTGAAGGTTGTTTTGGGCACATCTTTCTCCCTCATTTTGATCTAATGATAGCCAGAGCGCAAATCTATTTTGGTGAAGTAGACAACCCCATGAAGCTCATCTATCTGAGGGATAGGGTACCTGTTCTTGATAGTATTTTTGTGCAATGGCATGTAGTCAATGCACATATGCATAGTCCCATCTTTCTTCTTTTCCAATACCACTGAAGATGCAAAAGGACTAGAATTGTAAATGTGTTGAACCTGCACATAATAGATCTAGCTAGAAAATACCACACACATTTGCAGAGAAAAATTGAGAAAGCAGAAGCAAGAGAGAAAGAATGGAATAATTCTCATTAACCGTAATCCACACTCAAAGATTGAACAATTTACAATAGATATAGAATACATGAGTAACTAATGCGCCATAGTGGTGGTCTAGAGTGATATGGACACACACCAGCAGTTACAAGAGTAAACTACCACCTAGTCTAGTCTCTTAGGCAGTTACAGGAGTGAACTGCCACCTAGTCTGAGTTAACTAGTCTATCAGTCTTCAATTAACTGACTGAAACAAAGTGAAGTGAGGAGGATATCAGGGAATCATGAGTAATGCACTAGTATGGTAATGATCCCAAGGACAATGTGCATTAGTTGGTGATGATCCCAATGTTGCATGGTGATAATCCCAATGTAGAATCTAGACTCCACTCAACTGATCAAACTAAATTGAAAACTGAAGAGAATATTCTCCTAGAGGAATATTCTCCCTAAACTTCAGGAAACTGGATAATGACTAATAAACATAGGGAAAACCTTAGGAAAAATAAATCCTAGGTGTGTGTGAAGTACTCCAACACCCCCCTGAACATCACTATGGTGAAAATAAAGAATGGGTCCAGGCAACGAGGCCATGTTAGGTACCCAAATACAAAATATACATTAAAATAAATGAGGAAAGAGGGAAAACCTCATGGGAAAAATCCCCCCTCAAATTACAATGCATAAAAAAAATGAGAAGGAACAAAAAGCAGTTGCTAAGCAACCTTGTCCTTCACTCCAAGAAGACCTCGCAACTGTGCAAGTTTATGTTCGTTGAAGATTTTGTTGAATATGTAGATGTCTGTAAGGATCTGATGAAGTAGATGCACCATTGAGATGTCCACACATATCCACTTTCTCTTCTTGTAATGAAGAATATCCAAATAAAGTTTGGATGAAACTTTGAAAACCGTGTGGTCGTTTCCAAAAAAACTCTAAAATTTTGTTGAAGATGTAGATGTTTGCATGGATCTAATGAAGTAGATGCACAAATTATATGTCCAGACTAGTGCATTACTCATGATTCCTTGATATCCTCCTCACTTCACTCTATTTCAATCAGTTAACTGAAGACTGATAGACTAGTTAACTCACACTAGGTGGCAGTTCACTCCCGTAATTGCCTGAGAGACTAGACTAGGTGGCAGTTTACTCCTGTAACTGTTGGTGTGTGTCCAAATCACTCTAGACAACCACTATGGTGCATTAGTTACTCATGTATCCTATATCTATTGTAAATTATTCACTCTTTGAGTGTGGATTACGGTTAATGAAAATTCTTCCATTCTTTCTCTCTTGCTTCTTCTTTCTCAATTTCTCTCTGCAAATGTGTGTGGTATTTTCTAGCTAGATTTGTTTTGTGCAGGTTTAACACATTTAAATGGTATCAGAGCCGACGGACTGCTAATCAAAATATACACCAAATGTTTTTGCAGGTACTGAAGATTGAAGAACACAGAAAGATGGAATCTATGTTTTACTCACCGACAATACTTCTCACACCTCATAACTATTTTCAATGGAAGCCAAAAATTATGCTTCAACTCAGATGCAAAGGCTTGTACCAAATAACTATTTCAACGGAAGTAGAGCATGATTCCATCGATGAGAAAAATGATTTTCTCAATAGACAAGATATGGCCACAAGATTTATCTGCTTGTCTATTTCTCCACAAATTCTCATCCAAGTATATGATTTCTCACAAGACTCAACTCCAAATGAATTATGAACCAGATTGGAGGTTCTATTCGAGAATAAAGAAGATTTTGAATATTTCATGCAGGAGGTTGAACAGATAGAGCCATAAGAGAAGCCATCAAAATATCAAACATTTTATTCTGAAGAGTCTTCTACACAAGTATTTGCACAAATTTGTATTCCATTAATTGAGGATGATGTCTACTCCATTTCAAATTTGTTTTCTAAATTTCATGTGGAATATATATGGCATGCATCTCAGGGGTCACATGTAGACACTTTTCCATGCACAATGCATGCATATCAGGATACAAAAAGGGAACCATGCACATCAGACTCAATTCTGATATTTTTTGAGCAAAATTTGCAGAAACAAATTGGATCTTTGAATTCCTCTCGAGAAAATATCCAATTTCAAAAAAACATCGTTTGAAACAGAGTGAAGTGAGGAGGAGATCAGGGGATCATGAGTAATGCACTAGTCTGGTGATGATACCAAGGACAATGCGCATTAGTTGGTGATGATCCCAATGTTGCATGGTGATAATCCCAATGTAGCATCTAGACTCCACTCAACTGATCAAACTAAAGTGAAAACTAAAGAGATATTCTCCTAGAGGAATATTCTACCTAAACTTTAGGAGACTGGATAATGACTAATAAACATAGGGAAAACCTTAGGAAAAATAAATCTTAGGCGTGTGTGAAGTACTCCAACAAGAACTTGTTCTAATGTGGCCCATGTCCAAGAGTTCTTTGATAGCATTTTCAATTTCATCCTTATATTTTTTTGGGTGTCTATAAGGAGTAGTAATGACAATTTTTTCTCCTTCTTCCAATTCTATAATATGCTCAAACCCCCTATCTAGTTGTGCTCCTGGAGGAATAGGTTCAAAGACCTTGTTGTTATTGTCAATGATTTTTTGAATGTCTTGAGTGCAATGAGGAGGCCCCTTATTATCCACCTGAACTGATATTCTACATGCACTTTTTTGTTACCACTCTAGGTGTATTACTTTTCATCCCTCTTAGTATCACCTTTCTCCCATTATCTTCAATGAATGGCATCTCCATGGTTTTGTAGTTGGTAGTGATAGGTCCCAAGGTACTAATCCACTAAAGTCCCAAGATGATGTTAGTATCTGGTAGATCCATCACATAGAAATCTTGTGACAAGTCATGTCTTCCCAATGTAAGTTTCATCCCTGGAATATACCTATCACAAGGTATGGTGCACACCTCTACTACCTCCACACGAAATCCTTCAAACTCAATTGTAGGTATATGTGTTCTTTTCAATAAAGTCGAATCAATGAAGTTGTGTGAAACTCCCCCATCAATGAGTACTGAAACATTTTTTCCCTGAAGCACTCCTCTCATCCTAAAGGTGTTGAATTTAGGCACTCCACTAATGGAGGATATTGTAACCTTCTTATTTGCTACAAGGCATAAACCTACTTCTTCCTCTTCTTCATTCTCTGTAGGGTCTATTCTAGGTGGATTTTCTTCCATGTTCTGGATGTGGCCGAAATATTCTTCCTCCTCCTCATCAAAGATCACCTCAATGTAATGTGCCTTACCTTTTCCCATGAATTTTTTCCCTGGATCCCAAGGTTCCTTGCATGTGAAGCAAAATTGTTTCCTCCTCAATTATTTCCTAGTAGCCTCATCCATCCTACCTTTTCCTTTGTCTACTCCCCTTTGATCTCTTCCCCCTTGGTTTATGGTTGGTCTAGGAGAAAATTTGGTTTTTGTTGCAGATCCCATCAAATCCCTAGTCCTCCATATGGTCTCCTATAGGTTGGAAGGCTTAAAAGTCTTGACCCAACCCCATAGGGGTTTCATCAACCCCTCAGTAAAGAGCATCATCAATCTCGCTAGAGACACATCTGACACCATTACGACTACCCTCTAGAAATACTCTATATAGACCTCTAGTGACCCAGTTTGCATGAGTTGTGTGAGCTCCCTGAAATGTATCTCTGCATCTCCCTAATCAAACATGTCAATAAGTCTCTGAGTGAACTCTGTGTAAGAAGTAATTTGGTTATGACCTAAGTTATTCATACCATGATACCACTAGTCATGAGCTTTGCCTTCCAAGTAAATGGTGGAAAACTTGATGGCATCCATCTCCCTCATGGGGTTAGACTATAAATAGGCATCTAACTTCTACACCCAATCTTGTGCAACTACCTTGGAAGATCCATCAAAGTATGGAATCTCCATATTACCTTCCCTGCGCTCCAACTCATTGTTGTTCATGTGATAGTTTTTGGGTCTACCCGTGAACTTGATACCACAATATTGATCCAAGGTAACCTGTCTCCTGAATCATTCACTCAATGTTGCATACTCCCTAGCATATTCCTCAAAATTGTCTTCTATTTCATTGAAGTGGTTATCCAGTGGTTGACCATCCAAGAATGTAGGCATATAGGGTCTAGGGGTGGCTCTACTATGTGTTGGCCCCCTGGAAGTCCACCCTCCAAAGCTATGTCCCTATGTATGGTAGTGAATATACTGCTCATAATGATTTCTATTTCCCCCATGAGAACCATTGGCTTCCCTACTTGCATTAATGTTTGGGCCATTCCCACCATGGGTCATTTGCATCAAGAGTTGCGCAATCTTGTCTTGGCTAGAATTTAGTTTTTCCAAAGTATCCCTCATTTCAATCTGTCCCATGTGCATTGTCTCCTGGGTTTCCTGTAGATGGTATTGAAGTTTATATTGGGGATTCTCTATGGATCTTTTCAACTCCTTTTCTATACCTGTTAAAACATGTGGCTCATTTCCATCACCTGATCCTTCCAAATCTACCTCTGGTTCACCTGTTTTTTTTATGTGCCTTCCCATATAGATACCATTGAACTTCTGCATGTGTTAATCCCCACAATATGGGAGGATTTAACGCTCTGATACCATTGTAATATTCCCAAATTGTTCTTTGCTTGGAAACTTAGGTTTTAGGCTGCGTTTTTTTAGTTTTATGTGTTGTTTTGCAAATCTTCCTTCAAGGCTTGCGCTATGAATCTTATGTAGATTTTATAGTGTGCAAGTAGAAAGAATACAACAAATAACACATCCAATGACAAGATACAAGATATTCAACACAATACAAAAGCAACAACTTTATATATAACATTTATTTACATAGTAGAAGGTCTTGACACAATAGATATGCAGATTTGGAACAGTATAATTGTGATATAGATACCAAACTGATGATATCCCTCAAATAGGGAAAATAAGAGAAGATACAAGCTCCAAAGGCCAACCAATCACTTGTAGGAAGATACAATATTAATGTCTTTCCTTGCAATAGTTGAAACTCTCCTCCCTGGCTGAGTTGTGCACTTCCTGGTGGTTGTAGATTACCAAGATTTTGGCCTCCCTCTTCTAGACCTCCAAAACCTTCCAAAATTGGTAGAATAGTAGATCGGGGGATTACAAACCCCTGGGAAAATTCTTGATCTGAATGGAGGTGTTATGACACCCCAAATGAGTGAGTTTCCCTGATACAATGCACCCTCCTTGGTTGTATCTTACCCATATTTTGGCCTCCCTCTTCTAGGCCTCCAAAACCCTCCAAACTTGGTAGAACAGTAGACCGGGGGATTACAAAACCCTGTTCCAAGTCTTGGTTTGAATGAAGGTGTTATAACACCCTAGATGAATGAGTCTCTTTGATGAAGTGCACCCTCCTCTTCTAGAATTCGTGCCAAGCTCTAAATAAATCATATGTTGAAGGAAGCTCGTCCAAAATGGTCTAGGCAAGGTTTCCAAGGCCCAACAATCATATCCCAATGGGTTTTGGCCACCAAAACCCTCTCCTCTCTTCAGATCAAATATTTCTCCTTCAACCAATACGCCCTCTTGCTAGAAATCCCCAGAAACTGTGCATTACCTCTTTCTCCATTGGATGAGTAACATGTAGCTGCTATAGAATGGTGGGGGAGGAATATTGCACCTATGTGACCAATATTGGACCAAGATAGGTGGGATATTTCACCACTGAGCTGATCTCTAGGGATTGTTATCCCAAAACCCTCAAAACGTCTTTGGCTCTAGAGCTCAAGATGAAAAGTAATAATATCCAGAAATAATGAGTGAGGCTTCCTCCTTTTATTTTTATACCCTTGTTCTATTTCTCAGTTGAGTTAGTAGACCACCTTCTAAGGCTAACTCTTTGTTTTTCCTCATGTGGTCTTTTCCTCCACTTACTTTACCTTTTCTCCCCAAAGTCACTTTTAAATTATAACATTGTGCTTAGGTGAATACTTTGGGGTCTCTTAGTCCTCATGACTCATGAGACTATAGTCTAGTGGGGAGAACTAGACTACTAAGTCTCTTCTAAGCTCTTATAAAGAGGTGTGGGACATTACACTCATAATCAAAAACATAAACATGATTTCATGGGTATATTTATGTTGAAGGTGTATTTATAAGTATTTGGTATCCCTAGAAAAAAATTGTTCCAATAAAGTCTATTTATATAAAAAAAAAATACAACTCGTCAAACCACTATAGAAATTATGCCCACTACTTGAATACTCATCATAGTCATGATCAATCTCAACATCTTATTTTCCATTGGTAGCAGAATGCATATGATTTCTTGAATTTCCAACTTCCTTCACAATACCAATCTTCCTACAAACTTTTCAAGTTCCTTCGTAATTCCAATCTACCTACAAACTATTGGACATGCAGGGTGACCATGGACATCTCCCATTTCTTTCGTAATAAGCTCAACAACCTTCACATCCTTAACACAACTTATATTTTTATATTGGAATAAAGGATAACCCTACAACTCTCCACAATGCCTAAAAATCTCAAGTGATTTGTAATTCATCCATAGATGGGTGAATCTAACATTGATCTCAAACCCTGTGTGGCGAAAAAATGAATATTTGTACTACATTTTGTGATAATGATATTAATTCCATAAATATTTATAAAGTTTACAGTGTAGGAATGAGTAAAACTTCTAGGCAATCACAACATAGTTCAAAATAGACTTCTTCTCTCCATACTTTGGATTGAACTATTTTTACATCAGTTAACAAAACGAATCAAATGATCACAACACACTACTTGACCATAATTTCTCCACAGGGGCATCATATTGTTGACCAATATCTTATCACATTCATTCATAAATGGGGGTTTAAAATTGTGAAAAATAAAGTCAATATATTGT
>JZKD02S0136419.1:99446-117091 GCA_000966675.3 Picea glauca
AGCCAACCCATGAATTGATAAACATTGGGTTAAGTATGGGTTGTGAGTATATGTTGAAGTATGAAAGTTTAATTGAACAATTGGTAAGTAGATATGTTGTTTAACTTCCCTTGTTTTATAATTAATGAAACAACAAGAAAACTTTATATTGATTATATTGTATGTGATTTTTCGTGTCGTATTAAACATGCAGGAAACAAAGTATGGAATGCATCCAACAGAGGATATTTTGAGAGAATGCATGAAGCATAGCTTCAAAAGAATGTGTATTGTTTATGAAAGACTTTGTGTTAAGTTGTGTTTTTTTATTTACGCATTCATGTATATTCTACTATATATAAATGTAGATATACTTATTATAGTTTATTTCTATGTTTGTAGATGGAAGATGAAGGGGGGGGGCATAAAAAACAAGTTGATCATGAAAACATTAGGTTAAAAAACCAAAGTACAATATTACCTACAAATGATGAAGAAATTAGGCATGCATGTAGCTCGAGCGATGACAATAGTTTAACTAATGAATGACAATCAATATAATTGAATGTTACTGCAAGTTGTATGTTTTCGAATATTTGCCTCTGAAAATAAGGGATTTTGTTTAATGTACTCGACATATTGTCCTAATTGTATGAGGACATGTTACCAATAAGTGTAACAATGACATATTGGTTGCAATTTGATTATTGTGGACCTTTACCTTGTCCATTTTTGTATGATAATGGGTCTCTTATTCATATGTAATAAAAGGGGTTTCTTATTTTATTGCATTGTCGAATGTTGTAAAATGTTGCAATGTTAAATAATTAATATGTGGATGATTTACATTGTTACAAATAACAGAGGTTTAATTCATTTTTTTTTTTAAGTAAAAGGCGGAACCTATTATATTATAACTTCAGAAAAGGAGTACATATGACACGCAGGTGCCAGCTGTCCTGCCTATGTAGGAAACCAAGACAGTTGGCCTGCCCACAGTAGCAAGAAAAATCATAGAGCGCATTGCACCACCCTGCCCGTAGGAAACCAGGGTATTCATTCATAATTGACAGCATTATGTTTACTGTTCTAATGCTAACCATGCTAACAACTACAGAGCTACAGCTCTGGTAAATGACTGCAGAAAAAGATTTGGAAAACATGCAAGACAGAAAAACCTATTCTCCGGAGTCCACGTGATCTTCCTTCACTTTTCCACCGCTGGCTGGGATGGCGAATGGCTGAGAACAGGTTGGGCATTGTTGTCGAGGAGTGGCACAAGAGTAGGCCGCGTAGAGCATGTCCAAGCGTTGGCTAACGCAGGCTGCTCTGAAGATTTGGTCGTCGACCAGGCTTCAAACTTCAAAAATCAACTGCAAATGCTTCAGGTGCAGGAGAGGTGGCAAGGGCGGCTTCTGCGCCTCATCTTTTATTTCCCAACATCCCGGTGCCTCCGTGTTTGTCTGCAATTCTGTGGGGCCTTTCGGTGGCTACTCCTCGACCACGCAGATGGTGGGCTCTTCATTATGTGTTGCGCCTGGACCTAGGGTGCCTGTTGAGCGGGGCAGTACTACTGCTTCAGCGATACAAGTCGGGGGATCCCAATTGTCTGGTACAGTGAACATCCTACTCTCTGAGAATTCTAGTGGAAGTTCCATATCCGAGTCTTCTTCTACGAAAGTTCTGAGGGGCGAGCTAGCTGCCGTGTTCACCCGACGTCGTCTCTGCCTAGCCATACTCACAGCCTTCTGAAACTTCATGTGTCTCTTCCTTCTGGAATCGGCAGCATACCAGCCGGCTCCCCTGTGGGGATTCTCTCTCAGCCTTGGCATGGCAGGAGCAAGGAGCAAAGCCAGAATGCCGAGAACACCACAGAAATCACACCGCAGAGCAAATCCAGAACGTCGAGAACTCGCACTAATATTTTCGTCAAGGCGGCTGAGGGCATAGACTATAATGGCTGCCATTAAAGATGAGAGCTTAATGCTCTGGCTATCCATCCTGTAAAAGCTCGTGCGAATCCCCATCAGAGAACGAAGACCGACGGAGGGAGTGCCCTTCATAAATGGTTGAGTGTGAGGTGAGAGCCATTATAAATGGCCTCCCCCATATCGCCTCCATGTGCCTCCCCTTGTCCGTGTGTCACCCCATCCGGGGCTGGGTAATCTTTGCTGGCCAGGAGTTGGCAACGATTGTAAAGAACGGAGGATCCATTGCCTCTGGCGTCCCAAATTATTTGTTATGTTTCCCTTTGTACTACCTCATTTGCTAGGTAATCAGCCACTCCATTTGCCTTCCTTTTGACATGGGAGGGGATGACACTGATAGTGTGCCCAAGCAGGTTTTTGAAGTCTTCGAGCAATCCTGCGAAGCGCCAGCTGGGAGAGATTTTTTGAGGATTTCCCCCATGCAGGATCTTAGTGATTAGCTGGATAAAAATTTGTGAGTCCCCTTCTAGGATGATTGTATGGCTGGCCAGGGTTACCGCCTATCGAAGGCCCTGTAGTAGGCCTATCAATTTTGCTACATTGTTTGTGGTTTCTCCCAAATATCCCGCAGTCGACATTAGAATTTCCCCTTTGGAGTTCCTGATCACAGCTCTGTATCCAGCGGGCCCGGGATTACCTTTTGAGGCTCCATCAAAGTTAATTTTTGTGAATCCATTTGGAGGGGGGGTCCAGGCGGTTGGGCTGGGGAATCGATTCTTGGGAGGTCTGGTTGTCACTGAGTCTTTTAGGTTGAGTTGCCAACTTTGGAGGATTAGTGACTCCTCCTGATTACAATCCTTATCCCGAGGTTGCCAGTGCTTACTTCTTATTGTTTCTTTGATGAGTGTGGCAGCTTTGTCCCAAGTTGACTCTGTCGGGGAGTTCTTGGAATGGAAGATGTGGTTGTTCCGCTCCTTCCATATCTTCCATAGAATGAAGCCTGGGAGGAGTTTCCAAATGTGGTTCAGAATGGGATTGTTATAGGTAATTGAGTCCCAATTTTCAATAGTGTCCTGATGCTACCTCTGTTCTGATTGGATTTGCGCATGATTTGCGCCCCCTGGTCCCAGACGATTTGACTATAGCGACAGTCATTGAAAATATGCTCCTTGGTTTCTTCTTGGGATTGACATAAAACACACATGGATGGCCCAATGAATCCCCTTTTCCTGAGGTTATCCCAAGTTAGAATTCTATTATGGATTATTAGCCAGAGGAAGGTAGAGACCTTGGGCCAGAGCGCTTTGCTCCAAATCTTTCCCCAGATGGTATCCGCTTCCTGATTATAGTGGTTGTCGTGTATGCTATAGGCTTCCTTTACCGAGAAGTTTCCTGAAGCTGAATGGCCCCATCTGAGAAGGTCGGGCGCCTCCTTCCTGGGAATTTTTCTGCGTGTAGCCTCTTGGTGCCAGGCAGACAGGTTTAAGTCAGGCAGGGTTCCTAGCTCATGGTTGGAGGTCTTCCATTTCCACCAAGTCTGCTCCGCATCAGTGGGTTTCCAGAGATCCTTTACTTTCAGTGAAGGGGGTTGATTGAGGGCCAGATGGAGGGGTGTGAGCTCTACTAGGTCCTTTAGAGGTTTGAGTTGTTGCCACGAATCTTGCCAGAACCTTGCACTATCTCCATTGCGTATTTCCCAAAAGGCGTGTTTCTATATTATGTCTTTGTTCTGCCAAGCTGTGTTCCAGATGTTCGAACCCTGGATTTTAACATTGTGTCTAATCAGCTGATCTGACTGCATGGATGGAGTGTATTTGTTCTTCCAGATTTGTGCCCATAACGCATATGGTGTTTTCATCCACCTCCACCATATCTTGGCCCCCATTATCTGGTTGAGATTTCCTGGATCCTGTAGGCCAAGGCCTCCCCTGCGTTTTGGTGTTCATACCTTATCCCATCCCACTAGGGCCCATTTCTTATTGGCCTACAGACCTTTCCAGAGTAAGTTCCTTTGAATGTTTCTGATCGCTCTGATGATGTGCTTGGGAGCGGCTAAGGCAGTGAAGAGGTAGGTGGGTAAGGTTTGAAGAACTGATTTCAGCAGGACTAATCTAGCTGCAATGTTTAAAGGTTTGAAGGTCCAGTTGGCTAGTCTATTGGAGAAAGATAGGAGGAGGTTGTCCCAAGAGATGGATTTGGCTGGCGCTCCAGTAAGAGGAATTCCCAGGTAGTTGGATGGAAGGGATCTCCTAGGGATACCCAAGATTTTGGAAATGTGTAGTTGAACTGTCGCGGGGGTGTTGAAGAAGAAAAGCTTGGATTTATCTAGGTTTAGAGTCATGCCCGAGGCTTCAGTGAAGTCAGAAAGGATGGAGTTGAGTTTGAGGGCTCACGTGTCGTAGGAGAGTTCATGAGTAGGGTGTCATCGACGAATTGGCTGTGTGATGGGTCAGGCCTAATATTATACAGGGGTAGGCCTTTGAGGGCTCCTTCCAGCACAGCTGATTTGATGTAGCGACCCAAGCCTTCCGCCATAAGAACAAAAAGAAAGGGTGAGAGCGGATCCCCTTGCCTAATGCCTCTAGAAGCTGAGAAGGGGCACAAGGGGACTCCATTGAATAGGATTGAGAAGAAAGCCGAAGAGGTGAGGTTCAAAATCCAGTTTACCCAATCTTGATCAAAGCCAAAGGAGTTGAGGATAGCTTTGAGGTACTGCCAGCTGGCTTTATCAAAAGCTTTTGAGAGATCAAGTTTGATTAACATACCTGGGGTTTTTGTTGATTTGAGAGAGTTGACCACCTCATGTGCCAGTATGACGTTGTCCATGATCTATCTTCCTTCAACATATCCAGCTTGTTCCTTGGAAATGACAAATGGCAGGATTGGCTTGAGTCGATTTGCAATCACCTTGGTGACAATCTTGTAGATGACATTGCATAAGGCAATGGGTCTGAACTATTTGGGGTTAGTGACTCTTTCTTCCTTTGGGATGAGAGTGAGGAAGGTGGCATTGAAAGCTTGGAGAACTTGTCCCGACGATCTGGATTCCTCGATGACCTCCCAAAACTCCTTACCTATGATGTCCCAGCAGTGATGGAAGAAATCTGTAGTGAAACCATCGGGGCCTGGGGCTTTTCCTGGAGGCATATCTTTTACCGCCTGGTCCACCTCTTCCTTAGATATTGGCCTTTTGAGAGTGGCGTTCTGTTCTGGTGTGATTAGCTTGGGAATATGTCTGGTGACTCGGGTGATTGCTTCACTTCTGTCCACTTTTCTTTCCGTGAGGAGGGTCTGGTAGTAACTATTGAGCTCCTCTTCAATGTGTGCATGTTCTCGTATCAGCTAGCCCTGCTCATTTTCCAGGTGTGTTATTCTATTGATATGTCTCCTGTGTATCATTGTTCTGTGGAAAAATTTTGTGTTCTTTTCACCTTCTTTGAGCCATTGTATCCTGGATTTCTGCCTCCAGAGAATTTCCTCTTGCTTCCTTCGTTGCTCCAATTGCATCTGTAGTTGCTCCTCTTCCACCATGAGCTCAACAGTGCGAGCTCCCGATATAAAGATTTTTTGTATCTCGGCTAGTCTGTTCTCTGCATCTTTGATGCCTTGGAAGATGTTGCCGAAGGTGTTTTTGTTCCAGTGTTTGAGCCTTTGCTTGAAGTTTTTAAGCCTTTGTTGGAATCGATACATCTTGGTGCCTTGCTCTATCTCACACTGATTCCACCATGTTTGTGCCAACTGTTGGAAATCTACGTGTGTGAGCCAGAATTTTTCAAATCTGAAGGGTTTGAATTTCGATGTTGTTTCTATAGCTATTTGGAGGGCGATTAGCCAATGATCAGAACCTGTTTTGGGAAGGATCAAGCTTTCTATACAAAGGTCTCTCTCCAGCAGAGATTCTGTTACGAGAAATCGATCGAGTCTGCATGCTACGTGCTGACTACCGGATCTGCGGTTAGACCAGGTGAAAGTGCCATTGTTATTCTCTATGTCTACTAGCTTTAGCTGTTTAGGGAGGGTTTTGAACTTACCACTATCTGGCTCTAGTCATTTGCTTCCGCCTGTTTTTTCCTCCAGTGACATAATCATATTAAAATCACCTCCTAGGATCCAGTTGGGCATGTTTACCAGTGCTTTGACTTGGGTTAGCTTCTCCAAAAATTTGTTTTTTTCCTGTTGTCCTTGTGGTCCGTAGATGTTGGTGATGGTCCCCTCCTAGTTCGAGCCTATGATTTCAAAATGAGCTAACAAGGTACCTGCTGTGGAGAAGGTTCCACTAAGGATCGTGTGGGTAGGATCCCACAGTATTGCTAGACCTCCCGATGCTCCCACGGAGTCCACATAGGCGTAATTGTAGCCTTTCCATATGCATTGGAATACGGCTTCAGCTTCCTTTCCTGCACATTTAGTTTCCTGTAACATTAGAATGTCTAGGCTTTCCTCCTTGACGCATTCCCTGAGAATCCTTTGCTTGGATCGTTCGTTGAGCCCTCTAATGTTCCAAGTGATAATCTTCATCATTAAGAGGAGGGGTGTGGGTGGAGGTATCCCTCCGAGAGCTTCTATATCTGTCCTGAGTTGATCATCAGGTGTCCAGCTTCTTTAATCAGCTCGTGTATTGTTTTCCTTCCTCTTCTCTTGTTTTCGCGTGTTATTTTTTTGGAGCCAGACCTTGATTTTATTGCTATGCCAAGGCGCGTTGTGGATCCTGCCGTGGAGTCAAGGAAGACCTTGTGCACCTTTCTAAGTTGTTCTTATGGAAGGCCTTGCAGGTCTTTTTGATCTAGGTCTTCCTCCAGTTTCTCCAAATCGATGCTCGCCAGGTCTTGGGCATCCATTTGCATTAGAGTGTCTCCATCCATGTCCCCTTTTTCTTCTGCATTGATTTCCTTATTCGGATCAGAGGGGGGGGATTCAGGGTTCTGGGCTTTGCCTTTCTGTAAGTCAGCATGTGGATCTTGGACTTCCTCCTCCTCAGGTAGCTGGCTTAGAATATCATAAGCATTCCTGGTCTGGATTCTTGGTCTGGGTTCAGCTGTTTGTCTTCGAGTGGGATTTTTCTTCCTTGTCTGGATCGTAGTGAAACCATATTTCTGCAGGTTCTGACTGGCCTTGGGAGCTTGCTGATTTAAGGGGCAGTCCTAAGACAAATGGTCGTGTTCGTGACATTTTCTACATCTGAACGGGATGTGCTCATAGTCAAGGGTTTGTGACCAATCTTCATCCTGGTACTCTAGTATTACCGCTCTTGGTAAGGCTTTGGCTATGTTCATGTAGACACAAATGCAGGCGTATGAGGTGTACTTGCGTTGCTTTGTGGCTTCAGAAGCTTTCACGTATTGACCAATGGTATTTCCTATTCCCATGAGGATATCCTCCAACCAGAACTCTTGCGGGAGGGAATAGAGGCAGATCCAGACTGGAGCCATTGTAAAGTCCTCCTTGTCTGGGATGAAGCGCTATGTCCAGTACCTTAGGAATAGCCCTGCTGAGTTGAAGAAGTAAGGGCCATTTTCAAAAATGCGATCTTTGTCCTCTAGGTTGTATAGTATGATGGTGAAGAAGCCTTTTGACCTCAGCTAGACCTCATATTCTCCTTTGGGATGCCACCAGTATTGGATCCATTTATTCAGATCTCTTTCTGATGGCCAGAGTCCCAAGAATTTGCCAATGAGGGCATGTTCTTGCATGAACTGTGTGTGCTCCCCCACTCTGGTTGAACTTATGTGGTACCTGGGTTCTTTTTCCATTTGCGGGATGCATTTCCCGGGTTCCCAGTTGCGGGGTGCTCTGGTTTGAGATGTGCTAGCTTCTGTTTCCATTTCCTGTCGAAGGCCCCGCTCCTTGGTGAGTATATGCTCCCGGATTTGTTGTGGCAGCTCAAATGTTGGTCACTTTTCCCTTGTCCCAGATCTATTGTTGGTTGTTATGTTACTGTATGAGGGGGGTTTCCCCCCCTCTTCGGCGCCCATGGCTACGGACCAGAGCCGGTACGGGTTCATGCGAAAGCTGTAGGATTTCGTGGCCGCGGCAAGTACTGTAGCGATCAGGCAGAGGCTCTCATGGGCCGAGTGCTAGGGTTTTCCCCCCTCTCTTCCTGGGAATGTTGAATTTATTTGTGCATTCAGAAAACCAACAGAGGTTTAATTCATTGGGTATTGCACTAATGTTATCATTATATCAAAATGTAATAACAAAAATATTATAAAATAGTATTATAAAAAATATTTGACTTTGAAATGATTAATTGAAAATTTATAAAAATAAACAATTAATTAATTTATATACATAGCAGTGCATTATATTCTTTTGAACTCGCTAGATGGTGTGTGTCATAATATATAAAGCAGTTTGTTTTAAGGATTCATATGCATCAGTGCACTTTGATTATAATAATGCACCGGTACGAATTATTGTGAAAACGCATAGTTTTGTAAACGACATAATGTACAATAATATTTATTCTTTCAAAATTGTACAGTGTTCATGTTTAAAATATACATCGGGGCACTAAATATAATGTATTCATCGGTGCATTACTTTTATTATATGCATCGGGCTCTAGGTATAATTTACACGCAGGTGCCTTTAGTATAATATACACACTAATTCTTAGTAAAAATAATGGTGTTGACATGTCACCTCAAATATTCGAAATTCCACTACCCTTCGATGCACACGGTAAAATAGACACTAGTACGTACTAATTATACAAACATTGGGGCACACATTGTATTAAATGCACTGATTCTCGAGATAAATTAATCCCAGTAGTTCTCACTATAACCTAAAATGCATTAGGGCGTACAAAAAAAAAAACTGTTGCTTCATATGCAAACAAGGCAGAACCAGTGCATAGAAGTTATAATAGCATCGGTCCTCTACATACGATGAAAAAGGAAAAATCGGTGTGCAATCATTTTAAACGCACTGAGGCATTTGTATTATATTAATGCACCGATCCATGTGTATTATATTGATGCACCAAGGTGAGTTTGTCAAGACCACACTTGTGCATTTTGACAAGAACAACGTCGAATAATAAAAAAACTTCACTACAACCTCTGCTCGCCTAATTTTTTGTAGTTATATGGAACATCCATTAAAACCTCTACTAAAACCTTTGTAGTCAATAGAGGAGTTTGTAGCAGAGATTTTCTTGAAAAAATTGTCAAATTGTGTGACACTAAAAACCTCTGCTATAAGGTGTTCTCCTTGTAGTGAGAGCATGTACCACACGTTGACATAATATTACAATTATTGGAAGAGAAACAACTTTATGCAAATCCTTCCAAGTGTGTCTTTGGGGTTCAAGAAATGGAATATTTGGGTCATATTGTATCTCATGAAGGTGTAAAAGTGGACCCTAACCAAATTAAAGATATGAGGGAATGGCCAATTCCCAAAACCTTGGAGAAATTTAGAGGGTTCTTAGGATTTACAGGATATTACCACAATTTTGTCAATAAATATGGTCAAATAGCAGCACCTCTAACAACATTATTAAAGAAGGAAGCATTTTCTTGGACTCAAGAATCAACCAAATATTTTTAAAAACTTAAGGAGGCTATGTGTACAACTCCACTCATGGCCACACCTGACTTCACAAAAACATTTATTGTGGAGTGTGATGCCTCAAGCCATGGCATTGGTGCAATTATGATGTAATAAGGAAGGCCCCTTGCCTTTGAAAGCATCCAACTTAAAGGAAAAGACTTACTCAAACCCATTTATGAAAAAGAAATAATGGCCATACTACACGCAGTTAAGAAATGGTGCCCTTACCTAGTAGGAAGATACTTCAAAGTAAAAACATATCATAATAGTTTTAAGTACTTCTTGGAGAAACGATTATCTTTAGAAGATCAACAAAAATGGGTTACAAAGATGTTAGGTTATGACTTTGAAATTGTCTACAAAAAGGGAAAACATAATATTCTAGTATATGCACTTTCAAGGAAATAAGAAGTAACAAAGGATTCATTATGTGTTATTTCTATTCTGCAATCTGATTGAGTGGAATAAGCAAGGATAGAATGGAATCAAGATTAAGAGGTATGCATGATAATTCAACAACTACAAGTGGACCCCAATGCATTATATAAATTTGTATGTAAGAATGATTTGATATGTTATCATGATCGTCTATATTTATGTAAGAATTCTCAACTCAAACAGAAGGTCCTTTTGGAATTGCACACTTCTCCTATAGGATGACATTCAGGGTTATTGAAAACTTACCACGGAACCAAAAATGATTTTTTTATGACCCAATGAGGGCATATATGGGGTTAAATGTAAATGATATGACCCCAATTGGGGGGCATATGTGGGGATAAATGTACAGCTAATATGTAAATATATATGTAATAGGGTCGGCCTAATAGTAAAGGGGCCTCATGTGTAGTGCGTGAATAGGTATATAGTTATCATGTATTCATTATTGAGGACATGTGAATTTAGATGTATGAATGTATTTGGATGCTTGGAAGAGGTTCTCATATTCTTTAAGGAGTTATTGTGTAACTTATCTCTCTTATCTATCTTGGAGTTTCACCCCACTCTCACATTGGTGTACATGGTTTGTATTTCTAGTTTATTATGAAATCTTAAGCATTTGGTAAATAATAGATTTTTTGTTGGAAGACCTTAAAACTGATGTTCAAAATTTGGTGTCTGAATGTGTGGTCTAATAATAGAATAAGGGAGAGACAATCAAGACACCAGGTCTCCTACAACCATTAGTTATATCAAGCCAATGTTGTGAAGAAGTTTCAATGGATTTTATTACAAGCTTACCCAAATTTTAAAGAAATACTATCATCATGGTAGTAGTGGATTGAATGACAAAGTATGCCCATTTTTTCTCTCTTTCTCGTCATTTTAAAGCAAGTATGGTAGTTGCATCATTAATGAAAACAATTCAAAATCTAAATGGAGTCCCCAAGATTATTGTAAGTGATAGAGATCCAATTTTCATTGGAAATTTTTGAACTGGATTATTTTCTTGTGTGGGTACTCAATTGGCTCAAAACTCATCTTACCATCCTCAATCCGATGGGAAAAATGAGATTGTGAATAAATGTCTAGAAATCTATATTTGTTGCTTTGCATACAATAAACATACACAATGGGTCAAGTGGTTTCCCTTGGAGAAATGGTGATACAAAATATCCTTCCATACTTGATCAAAAATGTCCCCATTTACAACACTTTATGGATATCATCCTTCATCCATTACATCTCCCTTGAAAGGGACTACAAAGGTTCAGGCAGTGGAAGACCACATAGGGCACCAAGAGGTTCTCAAACTATTGAAGGACAACTTGGTTATTACAAAAAATAGGATGAAACAACAAGTAGATCAACATCGTAGTGAAAGAGAATTTGAAGTGGGGGGTTCTCTATTGTTTAGGATACAACCATATAAACAGATGTCCCTCAAGAAACAAAAGAAGAACAATAAATTAGCACCCAAATATTATGGCCCCTGTAAAGTATTGCAAAGGATTGGAAGTGTGGCTTACAAATTGAAGTTTCCTCCATATTCACGTGTACATATAGTCTTCCATATTTCTTGCTTAAACAAGATAATCGATGACAAGATCCCAATACAAACTATTTTACCGAAGATTAATGAAGAAGGAAAAATCATTGTAAAACCAAAAATTATCCTTGAAACAATTGTCTTCACTACACTTTTGTATGAACATCCTACTAGACTTTCTTACATGTTACTACTAAGAGTTATACTCTAAAATACTAGATTAATTTTGTATTTGACATATCATTTTCAAGAGTACTAATCTCTTTTTATAAATAAAATAAATACATTATTTTTAATATATATAACTTAATTATGCTAAATTGTATTACATAAAATATAAAATTTAGAAAAGAAAATTATTTCATCAACTCATGGAATTCTTTAGATAGTGTATTTTATTCATTTGCTCCATTAAATATATGTGTACAAATTTAACCTAACAACACTTGAAGAAGTGTTTCTTAAAATCTTTCCTACATGGTGTAAGATTAATTATGCTTGCACCTATAGGTTTATTTGTTCAAAAACCTTGTCAAATTACTTAGTAAAATTTTGTAGTGTTTATGATATTGTTCGTTTAATGTCTACACTCTTTTTTTCATGTTACCAAATGTCAATATAATGATTTTTTTTTCATGTTACCAAATGTTAATATAATGTGGGATTTAGTTTTTCTTTAGAATAGATAGATAGAAAATGGTTCATCCACCGACTACAATAATAGTTGGCAACTCAGCGGGACTCAACTCGACTAGAACTAAATACCTCAAAGTAAAATCCACCTTCAAATAGATTGTTTGAACCAACTAACCCATTGGGTTATATTTGCAATATTGTTGTGTGTAAATGTCATTACATACTAGAGAGGCATGAAACATTTTCTCCATGTGATTCTAGTTATAAGATACCAAAGGTAGTCAAGAACAAGATATTCAGTCATCACTACCATGATGATGATCTCTTACTCCAAACTCACAATCCTTGATCTTATGATTCCAAACATAGAACAACCTCCATACCTTGTCTTACCAGCCTCCTTCTTACCTCATCATATGTGTCCATCTCGTAATTCACTCGAAAATTCCTTGCATTGGTTTTGGGAATATACTAATATATACATTAAACATAATATCCCCAATAGTTAACTCAATTGGTTTAACCATTCACCCAAGGCATGTTCTAGACCAGGAGACCACAGGTGACAAGTTTAAAACAGTTAGAGTCAATTACAACTCTTACTATTGTTGGTAGTTGAGTTTCCCTATATTTATATATTTCAAGGAAGAGTGGGAATGAGATCGTAAAAGGTTTTTTAGGTTTGAACACATTGTATCAAAGTGGAGTTCATAAAGAAAAAGAACAATCTATAATGGATAGAGCCCTTTCTTCTCTCTTAAAAATGGAAGAAAAATAATTAAAGAATTTTGGAGTTTGAATTCAAATGTGAAAAGAAAGAAAACAAATGACGAAATATTTGTAAATGAAATTGTGGTGTGTATTGTTTAGTGATAAAAGTGATTGTGATTTGTTACATCATCAACTCAAATAGTTAAAGCATATTTTATATGCATTTTTTATCCATCCAAAACTCTATCTATTACTAATATACCCAATATCACCCCAATACAACCATAAAAAAAAACAATGGATTCTGCAATAAC
Source organism: Picea glauca (assembly GCA_000966675.3). Taxonomy (NCBI): domain Eukaryota; kingdom Viridiplantae; phylum Streptophyta; class Pinopsida; order Pinales; family Pinaceae; genus Picea; species Picea glauca. The sequence continues at coordinate 112,562 of JZKD02S0136419.1, forward strand.
CTAACCTCTGGATCCATTTAGTTTTTCAAAATATTAAAAATTTTAATAATTATATAAAAACTCACTAAATTATATTTCAAAATAACATTTAATCCAAATAAAATTATCTAAATCACCTTTTGGAATACCTTGTTTCTTTTCATTCCATTCACATTCTTCCATATTGCACACATTCTTCACCTTGCAATCTGATTTTCCATTTTACTTTTGGTTTTTGACTATCCAAATTATTCCTTTGTGTTATTAAATTAGGTTATTATATTGTTCAAACAAAGATCCTTTTAAGGGAATACCTTGTTTCTTTCCATTCCATTTACATTCTTTCAACAAAGATCCTTTTGGAATACCTTGCTTCTTTCCATTCAATTCACATTTTTTCAACAAAGATCCTTTTGGAATACCTTGTTTCTTTCCATTCAATTCACATTCTTCAAACAAAGATCCTTTTGGAATACCTTGTTTCTTTTCATTCCATTCACATTCTTCAAACAAAGATCCTTTTGGAATACCTTGTTTCTTTCCATTCCATTCACACTCTTCCATTTCACACATTCTTCACCTTGCAATCTGATTTTCCATTTTACTTTTGGTTTTTAACTGTCCAAGTTATTGCTTTGTATTATTAAATTACGTTATTGTATTGTTCAAACAAAGGTCGAGCTTCATCTCTTATCTTCATCTTGCTTTTGCATTTTTACTATCCAAGTTATTCCTTTGAAATACAATACGTTATTCTCTGGTTCAAACAAAGCTCAAGCAACATGTCTGCATTTTTACTATCCAAGTTATTCCTTTGAAATACAATACGTTATTCTCTGGTTCAATCAAAGCTCAAGCAACCTGTCTTTTATATATATAATTGAGTATCCCATCCAATCCAGCTCCAGCTCCCCAGCTTTGTTCGTTCATCCAGTATTCATAGGATTCAAAAGCTTTGTTCTCTCATACAGTATTCAATAACTTCAATCTACTTTTTGTGCAGCTGCCAAGACCAGAGACGGTGGGGATGGCGAGAGAGTCAGTAGCTTTGTTATATCTCTGTATATTTTCAATTTTTATTATTGTGGTCATCTTCAAACAGTTGAGAGACAGTGTAAAAGAGCTGAGAGAGTTGATAAAAGATCTGTCCATTATAGCTGCCCATCCTCTGAGATTTGGGATGACGACGTTGCCTGTGATCATTTTGTTTACTTTTAAATTGACAGAGTCAACAACTTTGTTATGTCTATTTTCTCTCGTTTTCATTTCTCTCTGTGTAAAGGTGGGCGAGTTAATGGGCGAGTCAAGAGACTCTCTATCTTATATAGCTGCCCATCAGCGACTGTTTGGGATGTTGATCATAATTAAGACCGTTGTGTTCATTCTTCAAGGATATATCGTGGAACCTTGAGAGAAGTTGGAAATAGTATGGAACCATAAGTGTATGATATGGGCACTGCAGTGAAACTTTAATCAATATAGACTGTAACTTTCGTCACTTTGTTTGTGGGAAAACCACTGTGTAAAAGGCTTTTTACTGCCACATGTTTAGCTAGTATGTAATCGTGGCACATGTTAAGCCAATATGTAAGCGTGGAGGATCCTTGTTCTCCATTTACCTATATTTTTAATTTAATAAGTTTTTATTTTTTTATTTGGTAATTTATAATAAAAATATCATTATTAATTATATTGTTTGAATCAATATTATAATAATATAGCCTTCAACCTAAATACGCTCATTTATATCAAACATAAACTCATTTTTTTTAATATTAATAATTATATATAATATATCTAAAATCACTTATAAAATATAAATCTTATTAATTTAAAATTTCATATTATAAAGTAAGAAAAATGTATGGGATCTAGTTTTTTCTTTAGAATATTAAATATTTGGATAGAGGATGGTTCAACCACCAAGTACAATAATAGTTGGTAACTTAGTGGGACTTAACTTGACTAGAACCAAAGACCTCATAGTAAAATCCACTTTCAAATAGATTGTTTGAACCAAGTAACACAGTGGGTTAGATTTGTAATATTGTTGTGTGTAAATGTTCTTACATACTAGAGAGGCATGAAACTATTTCTCCATGCGATTCTAGTTAGAAGATACCAAAGGCAATCAAGGACAAGATCTTCACTCATCATTGTCATGATGATGATCTCTTACTCCAATCTCACAAACATTGATCTTATGATGTCAAACATCACACAACTTCCATACCTTGTCTTACCAACCTCATTCTTACCTCATCATGTTTTTCCATCTCTTAATTCACTTCAAAAGTCCTTGCATTGGTTTTGGGAATATACTAATATATACATCAAATATAATATCCCCAAGAATTAACTCAATCGGTTTAACCATTTACCCAATGCATGTTGTAGACAAGGAGACCATAGGTGATAGGTTTAAAACCAATCAATTCTATCGGGGTTACCAATTGATATTAATGTTAGTAGTTGAGTTTCCCTTTATTTAGATATTTCAAGGAAGAGTAGGGGTGAGATTGTGCAAGGTTTTTCTTATGAAAAAATCCCATCCGATTAGCTAACGAGTTCGAACACATTGTATCAAAGTGGAGTTCATAAAGGGAAATAACAACTTAGAATTGATAGAATCTTTTCTTCTCTCTCATAAATGGAAGAGAATGAATTAAAGAATTCTAGGATTTGGATTCAAATGCCGAAGGAAGGAAAGAAGTGATGGAATATATGTCAATATGATTATGGCGTGTATAGTTTAGTGATAAAAGTGAGTGTGATTTGTTACATTATTAACTCAAATAGTTAAAGGATATTTTACATGGATGTTGTGGGTGGTAAATCCCTCCTACGGACTAGCACTAAGGGTTTTATTATGCATGCAGAAATGACCTAAAGATTCTTACTTTTTACCATCATCCCATGCCTAGACACCCATTACTCATCTGTAAATATAAGGCTCAAGAGATTAAGTTGACGTACATTATTCTTCGTGTTTGATGTCGATCTCTTTCCGTGCTTGGTCGTTCTTTGACTGCAACTCTCCTCCCAATGCTAACCTGCATTCACTAAAGACAAACAAATAACTCCACATGCATTTGATCTATGAACTAACGGGTTAGAGATTTAATTAATCATACAATCAATATTCCAATAATGACAATCTCATATGGGGGGACGGGAAAAGCAATTATTTTATTAACTTCACAATGATACCTCACAATGATAAAGTCGGCTATTGTTCCTCGATCCTAGTCATGGGCTCTTCTTCCAATGTCTTCCAACTGCTTTGCTCTATACTTCTCTTTGCACAAGGATGGCTAAAGGTTGGGACAAAGGGAATGCTCGATCGGGTATAGTTTCTTTACTATGATTCTCCTCCTTTCAAATGGGACCCCTAACCCTTCTTTTATAGGCTAGAAGAAGCTAGGTATTTGGTCGAGTGACCAGCCATGCATGGTCGAAAGGTTTAGTTAACTTACTCAAAGCTATGTGTTCCATCAGCAACTTTCCTTTTTCCATGCTTTTGTAGGTACATGCCAGTTGTCTTGGGTCAGCTAGTGAGTACACGCGTGCAGTAATGGCACAGGGCGTGTGGGCCTTTATAAAAGGGTTTTTTAAGAAGATTTGTTTAGCAGTGTTTTGGCAAAGAAGGAATCTGAGATGGCCTGATCCCAGGTAAGCATGTCTGGTGAAAATTAGGGTTATAACAGATGCCCCCCTAATGTGTGAGGTCAAAAGAGCATCTGATGGACGAAATACATTAACAATCTTCACCAACGTTCCAAACAAGTGAGCTCAGGGACCAGAAATCAAGAGGCGTTGTCTGCAAAATAATAATTGTCTCACCGAGGCAGGCATACCCATGCTCGGGATAAAACAAAATCATGGCTACCAATCAAATACACTGTAGATCCATGTCATATAACTATATAAAGTTTAGTCGCGAGCAATACATAGCGGAGCTACATCTCGAAATCAAAAAGATATACATGTAGAGTATCCATCTTCTAGAAGTTGATAAGGTCTGATGGTTGGAGATGAGGTCTTCAGAGCTCGAGCAACAACTTCAAAATCTTCAAAACTCAGGTAGGAGTGTAATATGAGTGTACGACTTCACTACCCAGAGGTCTTCGATAGCGCGTCGATCATGGACTAGAGAATCTTGATTATCAGACTAAAGGCTTCATTGATTTCAAACAAAGACTCGATTAGACTTTCGGGATGGTTGGGCATGAGGGAAAGAGACAAACTGCAGAGGGGCCGACTTAGGCTTGGTAAAAAATTCCCTTGGACAATAGCACGACAAATGATGAGACTCGGGCAGCATGGCATTAACATAAGTTTACGAGGCAGGAGGCAACACAAACTCTCCATATGTTTGGAAGAATAACCAAACGGAGGAGGACACAACTCAATGTAGCGGGAATAGCTTCCTAAAGTCATATTAAATCCCAAGGTTTGATGAACAAACGGAAGGATTTGATTTGTCCAAGGGCGACTCATTGTGCTGCCAATAAAAAGAAAATACTTTTCCCTTCCTCTCTATTTTTTTTT
>JZKD02S0136419.1:117096-134174 GCA_000966675.3 Picea glauca
TAATTTTGGAAATCTTGAAAAAGAATAAAAGAGTGCTACTTTACAAAGGAGGAATGAGTGTTGCAAACATAAAAGTTCGAGGCGCAAGGACAAGACTGATGTTCAAAGTAAGGACACTCGGGAAAAATCCCTCCTGGGGCCAAAGGTGTCAAGACGGAGAGGCAAAGTGCTACAGGGCTTGCGTATAAGGCATGCTTCAGATGGTTTAGTTGAGAGCAACATGGAGCCAGCATTAGACTCCCCCTGCGGACAAGTGGATTCCCTCTTGGTCTCTAGACTCCTAAGGCCAAGATAGAAAAGTGTTTAACATGGACACTGACTTCCTTTTAGATCTAATCAAACTAATAAATGAAAGAGAAGGAGAAAGATATGTACCTTATTAGTGACGTTTGTCCTTGCAAAGTCCAGGCTGAGCTTCGATCCTGAGCTCCCTGATAGGCCCTGAAAAACAAACAAAGATACAATGGACTTCCTACTCTACTGAGATTAGATCAAATATAGATCCATCTACTGCATACAAACTCATATGGAACAAGCATAAGTTTGAAAGAAACAGGCCAAGCATTGATTATATTAATGAGAACAAGTAAAAATACTTACAATCCTTTTAATGAAGGTGCAGCATCTTCTTCCAGTTCTCCTTGTCCAACCCCTTTGCTCAAGTAATCTCCACCGATTTCTTTGATGACATCTCACTCATGAGATCATAAGTTTGATGTAATTCTCAATCTCTATCCCTTTTCTATATGTTGCCTATGAGATCATAGGTTTCATATCTCCAATATTTTTCATGTACCTTTCACCATGAGAAGGCCCCCTTATATAACCTTGGAGAGGCCCAACCACTTGAGAGATATTTGGGATAAGTTAAGGATTCTTCTCCTTCAATTGAGGATCTTCCCTAAGATCATGCCTTGACCATCTATTCGAATCCAACCACCTTCAGGAATTAAGGGATTCTTCCCTGATTTGTCTCAACAAACCCAAAACTTGCTCAGAAAAGGGTAGCGCTCCCCAAAAAGGGTGCACATGGTGCTTAAACACTCCCCCAAAGAGGCTCAGGGAGCGCCAGCACTCCTTCACAATGGGTAGGTGAGCACTCCTCTCCAAAATCCATTGTTTAGTGGTTCTTTCAGTGGCAAAAGGTTTGTACTCCCTGTCAAGTGATTTCTCTTCTTCCAAACTAGCCTTTGAGGTGTCTTAAGTGTCTTTATGATGTTGTTAGAGGCACGACATAGGAAATATGGCAATATGATGTTTGTGACACTTGCAACACTTATAGTCAAGATGCAACACTTGCGGACAAGATGTGACACTTACAACACTTGTAACGACGACACTTGCGACACTAGTGAAATGAGTAATTTTGAGGTGTAACAATTTCCAATTTCACTTAGTACATATATGTTGCTTGAATTTCTTGTAGCTGTTGCAATCAATTTTCTTGAACCTTCCTTTCTTATCTTGAACTTTTGTGAATTGAAAGTAACTTTATGACCTTGGTCACACATTTGACTCACACTTAGAAGATTATGTTTCATATATTCTACTAGTAGAACATTTTCTGCCTTGGTATTCTTCTTTCCAATTCTGACTGTGACTTTTCCAATTATTTTAGTTGAATCATCATTTCCGAAGGAGACTTATCCATCTCTTTCCTTTCTTAATGTAAGAAACATATCTTTATCACCTGTCATGTGTTTTGAACAACTATTGTCAACATACCAACTACGTTTCTTCTGCTTAGCTTGTAGAGAGAGTGTGCATTCATCATTGTTATATTGATTCTTTTTTCTTATCCATATTCTCTTTTGAGGTTCCTATATGTGATTGTTGTTGTTCTATTGTGGTTCTCTAGGAGGAACTGTCATTCTGCAATCTTTGGCCATGTGTCCAAAGTTGTTACACTTGTAGCATTCCACTTCAGTGATCAATGATTCAAACATGTTGTAACTTATTCTCTGTGTTTCACTAGGCCTTCTTGGATAACCCTTTTGTGTATGACTTTAAAAGTTGTTTATGTTCCTGATGTTAGCTCTGCAATTCATATATTTTTGTCCAAAATTATTACATGCATAAGATAAACCAAAAAATATAGTTTGAGACCTAGGATTTGAAGATATTCTGAAAGGAGTTTCTCTTCTAAATCCTTATTCTTCCTCGGGCCTATATGTCGGTTGTTGATTTTGAAATCCAAATCTTCTCGGTGGAGGAGTGTCCCTATAATCTTCCTTGTAAATCTTCCTATCCCCTTTGATTGTTTCTGCATAGATTTTTGGATATGTTTCTTTCTCTGTTTTTTTGGAGCTTGATCTCTTTTCAGTATGATTGTATCCAAGTCCGAACTTGTCATGATGAGGTTTTTTACTGTTGATAATGTCATCCAAAACTTTTGATTTGTTCTACATATTTTTCTTTTGAAGATCATTTCTTAATGTGACAATCTATGCTTCCCAATTTCCAATGATCTTGTCTCTTTCTTATAGTTTTTCTTTAATTTCTTCTTCAACTCTTTTATCTTCTTCTATTTGAACCTTCAAATTTGTGATCATTTGTTCTAGTTCCCGAGTGTCTTCTTTCTTTTCTAGTTCTGCTTGTAGCTTCTTGTTTTTCTTTTTTTCTTTTCTTATAACTTCTATGGAACACAGCAATTATTCTCGGTAGTCAACTTCTGCCTCTTCATATTATTCTTCAGCCTCTTCATATTCTTCTTATGTGTCTTCTTTGTCAGAGTCTTCTACAGCCATGAATAGAACTCTTTTTGTTTCACTGTCACTGACTTCATCTTCATATGATGATGAGATGTTATCTTTGGTGCATAAGCTTTTCTTGAAAACTTTATTTGTGGTTCTTTTTCCTTTATATGTTTGTTTTCTATTTGTGTAATCTTCAGCATTCCTGTTATTTTTCTTATGAGGACAAAGGAAACTTACCTTTATATCTGTCGTTGGTTCCCTTGTTCAATCCTCTGACAAAGTTGTTCATGTCTTCATCATCTTCTAAGATGTCACTGATGTTGCTATGTTATTTTTCTTTTTGCTTTGACCTTTTGGATGCTCTGAAATTTGCTTCTTTTATATCTAGATTTTCCTGTTCAGTTCTCATTTCATATGCTGTGAAGATTCCATGTAGTTCTTCCATTCTTATTGAGTCTAGATCTTCTCTTTCTTCTAGTGTTGATATCTTAGGATCAAATCTCATAGGGAGAGATCTTAGTACCTTTTGAACAATTACAGATTCTTTAATTTCTTCTCCCAAACCTATGATTGCATTTATTGTTGCATTGAATCGTAAGAATTAAGTTGCAATATTCTCATCTTCCTTCATCTTTATTTGTTCGAAATAACCTATGTAAGTTTGAAGCTTTGCTGCTTTGAATTTTAAATCTCCTTCATAAATATTTTGATCATTTTCCCAAATCTCTTTAGCGGATTTACAATGTATAACTTTGGTGTAAACTGATTCACAAAGACCTTTCAGAAGTGCATTTGTGGCTTTGGAATTATTTTTCCTAAGTTTTATTGCTCTTTCATTTGTCGTCGGAACTATTGGTTCTTTGTATCCATCTACAACTGATTGCCAAATTTCAAATCCCTATGCCTGTATATATGTTTTCATCCTTCTGCTCTGAAATGCATACTCTTGTCCATCAAACTATGGTATTCCATTTTTATACATGTTGTTTCTCTCCATGATCTACCTTTCAGTGGTTAAACTATTTTCTGAAGGAACCTGCTATGATTCCAATTGTTGGATTACTCAGAGGGGTGTGAATCAGTAATAGAGTAATTTAATCATTTTTAACCATATAATGCAAGTGTTATATCAGTGTATAAATATCATCCAATAATTGCAGAGTAAATAAACAATGAACAAATGTAAAATGATACACATACACAGTACACCAGTGTTTTTACGTGGAAACCCAAAGCGGGAGAAAACCACAAAATGTTTTTTCTTATATGACTTAAATAATTACATTCATTGGAAGCACCATCTTCCTTCGTTTTCTAGTTGAAACTAGAAGGAGGATCCAACCCCCTGGTTTCTCAGGCTACAACCTGAGGGAAGCTCCAACTCCCCAATTGTATGGCTACAACTAGAAGGAGGCTACAACCACCTATGTTCTTCGGCTACAACTGGAAGGTGGTTACAACCACCAGTCCTTGCCCCATCCAACCGCCCTGAAATGTAAATGTCAAATGTACACAACCTGTCACTATCACTGAATCAACCACTTGTCAACCTGTCACTGTCAACCTGTACCAATAACTTGTAAAAAAATGTACCAATCAACCTGCACCAAAAAACCTGTACCAATAACCTGAACCAACATGTGTCATGCATCAACTGCACATCAACTATGACTCATCAATATGTACCAACATCATCAACTATACACCTCATGTATGTGCCAACTCATCAACCACTTGTCTCAATCATGTACCCAAGATGCACCTCAACCATATACTAGAACCTCATTGTTATACAACCTCTATCTGTACCAATAACTTCAGAAACATACCTCAACCAAAAGCCCTCAAACATTAACCAATATAAAACTTCAGTAGATTTACCTCAAATCAACTCTACACTAAGCCATAAACTCCCAAGAGGGCATCCAACATATTTACAAGGCAAACCCTCAACTTAATTCATAAATTCAACACTATAGATATGAAAACCATACCTTTTTCTTCTTGTAGCATTTTGTTTCTGCGGTTTTTCTGCCTCACTTTTCCTGCCGCGATTTTCCTCTGCACTTTTTCTACCGCACTTTTCCTACCATGATTTTCCTGCCACACTTTTTCTATCGCAGTTTTCTTGCTACGATTTTTTAGCCGCAGTTTTCCTACCACGATTTTTTTGCCGCACTTTTCTCTATCACTAATACCTACCCAAATAACCTTTCACAAAATAAATATTCAATAGGTGATTATATGAGATACCTTTGCCTCTTATTGATACTTTCATGTAGCATCCTCAAGGGGTTACCTTTTAACCATCTTAACCTACTTTCCTTATTTAAGGGTTAACTCACTTATAACCAATTGTCCACTTATAAATAATTTCTTCTTTGCAAACGCTTTGACTACTTTGACCTTTTGGGGCTTCTAGATGACACATGAGGGTTTTCTAACTTCACATGGCCATAACTCTCTAACCATGAGGACTTATGTGGCATTCCACATACCACTGGAAATGGCATGACATGTAATATCCATATAGAATAGCCTCACCTACAAACATATCAAAACTCATACCATTATCCATCAAACAAACTTTGGTCCATTACACAAACCTTTGTGCTCCAGGAATTCTCTACCAGAATTTATTCAAGGGTTGACACCAATGACAACCAACTCAATTAATCAACAATCTCTCCCTTTGGCATTGATGGAAACACTCTGATGCAATATTGAAGTCATGTCATGCAATACTAAAGTCATATCACTCATTCTTCCTCTGTGACCATCGCGCCCCCTGGAACCATGCCTCTGTGCTCTGCATCTGATAAATATCTCCCCCTTTGTCATCAATGGAAAAGGTAAATTTCCATTCGGGGTTCCTCCCACTAATTGAACTGTCCTTGGGGATACTCCCCCTGACTGAACTCTTCCTGAAACAGATCTCCTGACCTGAATTGCCCTCTTTATGGTGCTTCCTCATGTAAATATAATACATATAAGATAAGCATTCAAAAGCATTCATTTTGAAGTAGAAATTACTGTGAGTCTCTCACGTAGATACTTAAAGGCTTCCCATGGAAGTGGTTTTGTAAAGATGTTTTTCACTTGTTTTTTGGTGCCCACATATTCAACTCTGATGTTCTTCTATGTAACTTGTTCCCATAGAAAGTGATACTTTATTGGAATGTGCTTTGTCTTGGAGTGCATCACTGGGTTCTTTGAGATACTGATGGCACTTGTATTATTACAATAGATTGGAAAGGGCTCATCATACTCAACCTGTATATCTTTCAAAGTTTGTTTCATCCATAGAACCTATGTACAACATGGTGTTGTTGCAATATACTATGCCTCGGCTCTAGATAAGGATATCGGTGATTTTTTTTCTTAACCATGATATTAAACACTCACCCAAGTAGAACATTGTTCCATTGGTGTTTCGTCGGTCATCAATGCAACCTTCCCAATTTGCATCTGCGTAGGAAATAATTGATAGATCCTTTCTTTTTGGATACCATAATCCAAACTCTTTTGTTCCTTTGAGATATCTGAAAATCATCTTCACTGCTAATACATGTGATTCATTTGGTGTTTCTTTAAATCATGCCACCTATCCAACTGCATGCATTACATCTAGTCTGGATGTTGTCACATATAGTAAGCTATCAATGATTGACCTATATTTCCTCTGGTCTGTAGACTTTGAATCATCATCTTTTCTCAACTCGCAACTTGTTTGCATAGGAGTAGTAACTGGTTTGCAATCTTCAATTCTGAACCTCTTTAGTATTTCTATGGTATACTTAGTTTGAGAAATAAAAATTCCTTGGTTGCTTTGACATATCTGAAGACCCAGAAAGAAGGATATTTCTCCAAGTAATGACATTTCCAATTCATTCTGCATATCCTTTGCAAATTTCTGGCTTAACATGTCATCAATACTTCCAAAAATAATATCATCAACATAAACTTCAATTAATAAAATACTATCTTGAGTTACCTTGATGTAGAGGTTGTTGTTTTCACTTCCTTTCATGAACCCTTCCTGTTGTAGATATTTATTTAGTCTAGATTACCACGCTCTAAGAGCTTGTTTTAGACCATACAAGGCCTTCTTCAATTTACACACATAATCTGCATTCTCTGGCAATTGAAATCATTCTAGTTGTTCAATATAGACTTGTTCTTCAAATTCCTTGTTTAGAAAAGTTGATTTCATGTATATTCTTGGAGCATGCATAAGCTAGGAGAAATCAAATTGCTTCCATTCTGGCAACTAGATCAAATGTCTCTTCAAAGTCGATTCCTTCAACTTGTGTGTATCCTTTACATACCAATCTAGCTTTGTTCCTTGTAACTTGTCCATCTTCATTCAATTTATTTTTGAATACCCAATTTGTGCCAATCACATTCTTATTCTTTGGTCTTAGAACCAATTCCCAAGTGTCATTCTTCTATATTTGATCCAATTATTCATCCATGGCCTTATTACAAAATTCATCCTTGTTGGCCTCTTCAAAACTGTTTGGTTCAATCATAGATGAGAGTGCTAGGTTTGTTTGTTTTGGTGAACGGATTCTTCTTCTAGTCTCAACTCCAGCATCTTTGTTTCTGATAATCTGATATGAAGGATGATTCTTCTGTACTCGTCTACTAGGTGTCTTTGGAGGCACTTGCTTAACTTTCTTCTACTTCTGTCTGATCCTCTTCATCTTCCCCTTCTACTTCTTCTTCATCTTATGCTTTTTCTTCGTAAATTTGTTCCATTGATTCATTTTCTTCTTCCTTTAATTTGCGTCCACATGTTTCATCAATTGTTACATTGATGCTTTCCACAACTTTGTTCAACCTCAAATTGTAACACTTGTATGATTTCCTTGTACTTGAGTAACCAACAAGTACTCATTTGTCCACACGAGAATCAAACTTTCCCATTTCACCATCTTCTCTTTTGATGTAGCAATTGCTTCCAAATACTTTGAAGTGCTTCACATTTGTTGGTCTTCCTTTCCATAGCTCGTAGATATTTTTGTCAGTGTTGTTTCTAATCATTACTATGTTTTGAATGTGAATAGTCGTAAACACTACATGTGTCCAAAATATATCTGTCAATTTGGAATCCATTAACATTGTTCGAACCATTTCTTGTATTGTCATGTTCTTTTTTTCACCAACTCCATTCTGTTGAGGTGTCCTAGCAAAGGAGAATTTCCTTTTTATTCCATGCCTGTTGCAGTAGTCCATAAATTCCTTTGAAGTGAACTCTCCTCCATTATCAGATCTCAAACGTTTGATTTTTAAATCCATTTCATTTTCAACCATTTCCTTGTAGACCTTGAATTTTTCAAAAGCTTCTGACTTATTCTTGAGAAAGCAAACTACAAACATTCTTGTATAATCATCAACTAATAACATAAAGTATTTCTCACCTTTTAAACCCTTTGTTGTAGTTGGTCCAGCTAGATTAGTATGCACAATTTCCAGTGGTCTTGTCGTTTAATATTCTTTTTATTTAAACTTGGTCTTTGTTTTCTTTCCTTGTTGACAATGGTTGCATAAAGTGTTGGTTGGTTTCGTAATCTGGGGCATTATCTTACTGCTTCCTTTTTTAATACTTTGACAAGGTTATCAAAGTGTATGTGACTCATTCTTCTATGCCATAGCCAACTTTCATCTTATTTTCCTAGACAGCATTTTTCATTTCCAATTTCACTTAGTACATATATGTTGCTTGAAGTTCTTGCAGTTGTTGCAATCAATTTTCCTGAACCTTATTTTCTTATCTCACACTTTTGGGAATTGAAAGTAACTTTATTACCTTGGTCACACATTTGACTCACACTTAGAAGATTATGTTTCATATATTCTACTAGTAGAACATTTTCTGCCTTGGTATTCTTGTTTCCAATTCTCACTTTGTCTTTTCCAATGATTTTAGCTTAACCATCATTTGCAAAGGAGACTACTCCATTTCTTTCCTTTCTTAATGTGAGAAACTTGTCTTTATCACCTGTCATGTGTTTTGAACAACCATTGTCAACATAGCAACCACGTTTCTTCTGCTTAGCGTGTAGAGAGAGTGTGCATTCTTCATTGTTATATTGATTATGCTTTATTATCCATGTTTTTTTCTGAGGTTCATGTATGTGATTGTTGTTGTTCTATTGTGGTTCTCTAGGAGGAACTGTCATTCGGGAATATTTGGCCATGTGTCCAAAGTTTTTACACTTGTAGCATTCCACTTCAGTGCTCAATGATTCAAACCTGTTGTAAATTCTTCTATGTGTTTCATTAGGCCTTCTTTTATAACCCTTTTGTGTATGACTTTCAAAGTTTTTTATGTTCCTGATGTTAGCTCTGCAATTCATAGTTTTATGTCCAAAATTATTACATGCATAACATAAACCAAAAAATATAGTTTGATACCTGGGAGTTGAAGATCTTCTGAAAGGAGTTGCTCTTCTGAAAGGAGTTGCTATTCTGAATCCTTCTTCTTCCTAAGGTCTATATGTCGATTGTTGATTCTGAAATCTGAGTCTTCTCAATAGAGGAGTGTCCCTATAATATTCCTTGTAGATATTCCTATGCCCTTTGATTGTTTCTGCATATCCTTTTGGATATGTTTCTTGCTATGTTATTTTGGAGCATGATCCATTTTCTATTTGATTGTATCCAAGTCCGAAATTTTCATGATGAGGTTTTTTACTGTTGATAATGTCATCCAAAACTTTTGATTTGTTCTACATATTTTTATTTTAAAGATCCTTTCTTAATGTGACAATCTATGCTTCCAAATTTCCAATGATCATGTCTCTTTCTTCTAGTTGTTCTTTGAGTGCTTCTTCAACTCTTTTATCTTCTTCTATTTGAACCTTCAAATTTGTGATCATGTGTTCTAGTTCTCGAGTGTCTTCTTTCTTGTCTAGTTCCGCTTGTAGCTTCTTGTTTTTCTTCTTTTCTCTTCTTACAACTTCTATGGCACACAACAATTCTTCTCGATATTCAACTTCTGCCTCTTCATATTCTTCTTTGGCCTCTTCATATTCTTCTTCAGTGTCTTCTTTTTCATAGTATTCTATTGCCATGAATAGAACTCTTGTTGTCTCACTGTCACTCACTTCATCTTCATATGATGATGAGATTTCTTCTTTGGTGCATAAGCTTTTCTTGAAATCTTTCTTTCTGGTTATTTTCCCTTTATATGTTTGTTTTCTATTTGAGTAATCTTCATCATTACTCTTCTTTTTCTTATGAGGACATTTGTTAGCAAAATGACCAATACGATCAAAAACTAAAACAAATCAAAGGAAACTTACCTTTATATCTGTCGTTGGTTCCCTTGTTCCATCTTCTGACAAAGTTGGTCATTTCTTCATCATCTTCAGATATGTCACTGTTGCTCCTATGTTCTTTTTCCTTTTAATTTCCCTTTTTCTTTGAACTTTTAGATTCTTTGAAATTTGTTTCGTTTATATCTGGATTTTCCTGTTCAATTCTCATTACATATGTTGTGAAGATTCCAAGTAGTTCTTCCATGCTTATTGAGTCTAGTTCTTCTCTTTCTTCTAGTGATGATATCTTAGGATCAAATCTCATAGGGAGAGATCTTAGTAACTTTTGAACAATTACAGATTCTTTAATTTCTTCTCTCAATCCTATAATTGCATTTATTGTTTCATTGACTCGTAAGAAGTAAGCTGTAATATTCTCATCTTCCTTCATCTTTATTTGTTCGAACTGACCTTTGTAAGTTTGAAGCTTTGTTGCTTTGAATTTCTTATCTCCTTCATAAATATTTTGAAGCTTGACCCAAATATATTTAGTGGATTTACAATGTATAACTTTTGTGTAAATTGATTCACAAAGACCATTCAGAAGTGAATTTGTGGCTTTGGAATTATTTTTCCAGAGTTTTATTTCTCTTTCATTTGTCGGTGGAATTGTTGGTTCTTTGTATCCATCTACAATTGATTGTCAAATTTCAAATCCCTATGCCTGTATATATTTTTTCATCCTTTTTCTCCAAAATGCATACTTTTGTCCATCAAACTGTGGTATTCCATTTTTAGACATGTTTCTCTCCATGATCTACCTTTCAGTGGTTAAACTGCTTTCTGAAGGAACATGCTCTGATTCCAATTGTTGGATTACTGAGAGGGGGGGTGAATCAGTAATAGATAAATTTAATCATTTTTAACCATATAATGCAAGTGTTATATCAGTGTAGAATTATTATCAAATAATTGCAGAGTAAATAAACAATGAACAAATGAGAAATCATACACATACACAGTACACCAGTGTTTTTATGTGGAAACCCAAAGCGGAAGAAAACCACGAAATGTTTTTTCTTATATGTCTTGAAGAATTACATTCATTGGAAGCACCAACTTTCTTTGTTTTCTAGCTGCAACTGGAAGGAGGCTTCAACCCCCTAGTTTCTTAGGCTACAACCTGAGGGAAGCTTCAACTCCCCAATTCTCTGGCTACAACAAGAAAGAGGCTACAACCCCCTATGTTCTTCAGCTACAACTGAAAGGTGGCTCCAACCACCAGTCCTTGCCCCGTCCAACCACCCTGAAATATAAATTCCAAATGTAGACAACCTGTCACTATCACTAAATCAACCACTACCACTATCAACATGTCACTTTCAACCTGTACCAATCAACCTGCACCAAACAACCTGTACCAATAACTTGAACCAACATGTACCATGCATCAACTGCACATCAACTATGACTTATCAAGATGTACCAACATCATCAACTATACACCTCATGTATGTTCCAACTCATCAACCACTTGTCTCAACCATGTACCGAACATGTACCTCAACCATATACTAGAACCTCTCTGTTATACAAACTCTATCTGTACCAATAATTTCAACAACATACCTCAACCAAAATCCATCAAACATGAACCAATACAAAACTTCAGTAGATCTGCCTCAGATCAACTCTACAGCAATCCATAAACCCCCAAGAGGACATCCAACATATTTACAAGGAAAACCCTCAACTTGATTCATAAATTCAACACTACACATATGAAAACCATACCTTTTTCTTCTTGTAGTGTTCTGTTGCCGTGGTTTTTTTGCCGCACTTTTCCTACCGCGTTTTTTCTGCCGCATGTTTCCTACCACGAATTTCCTATCACACTTTTTCTGCCGCAATTTTCCTGCCGCACTTTTTATGCTGCACTTTTCTTGCCACACTTTTTCTGTCACCTTTTTCTTGTCGCAATTTTTATCTGGCACACTTTTTTTTGCCGCAGTTTTCCTGACACGATTTTTTTGCCACACTTTATCTGCCACACTTTTCTCTATCAATAATATCTTTCCAAATAACCTTTCACAAAATAAATATTCAATGGTATTGAATAGGTGATTAAATGAGAGACCTTTGCCTCTTATTTATACTTTCATGTAGCATCCTTAAGGGGTTACCTTTTAACCATCTTAACCCACTTTCCTTATTTTAGGGTTAACCCACTTATAACCACTTTTCCACTTAACTTAACCACTTTCCATAATAAGTAAGTTATCCAATAACTTTATTATTTAAGTAATTTCTTTTGCATCCTCTTTGACTTATAGTACACTCATCACTTCACTTTATTATTTAAATAATTTCTTATTTGCAAACATGAGAGTCGAACTTTCCCACTCTGCCATCTTCTCTTTTGATGTAGCATTTGTTTCCAAATACTTTGAAGTGCTTTACATTTGTTGGTATTCCTTTTCATAGCTTGTAGGGAGTTTTTCCAGTGTTGTTTCTGAGCATTACTTTGTTTTGAATGTGAACCGATGTATGCACTTCATGTGTCCAAAAGATATCTTTCAATTTGGAATATGTTAATAGTGTTCGAGCCATTTCCTGTACTATCATGTTATTCCTTTCAACAACTCCATTCTGTTGAGGTGTCCTAGCAACAAAGAATTGCCTTTTTATTCCATGCCTGTTGTAGTAGTCCATAAATTCCTTTGAAGTGAACTCTCCTCCATTATCAGATCTCAAACATTTGATTTTTGAATCGATTTCATTTTCAACCATTTCCTTCTAGACCTTGAAGTTTTCAAAAGCTTCTGACTTATTCTTGAGAAAGAAAAATGCAGTCATTCTTGTATAATCATAAACTAATAACATAAAGTATTTCTCACCTTTTAAACCTGTTGTTGTAGTTTGTCCAACTAGATCAGTATGCACAATTTCCAGTGGTCTCGTCATTGAATATTCTTTTGATTTAAACCTGGTCTTTGTTTTCTTTCCTTGTTGACAATGCTTGCATAAAGTGTTGGTTGGTTTCATAATGTGAGGAATTTCTCTAACTGCTTCATTTTTGTTGAATTTGACAAGGTTATCAAAGTGTATGTGACCCATTCTTTTGTATCATAGAAACCTTTTATCTTCTTTTCCTAGACAACACTTTTCATTTCCAATTTCACTTAGTACATATATGTTGCTTGAAGTTCTTGCAGTTGTTGCAATCAATTTTCCTGAACCTTCTTTTCCTATCTCGCACTTTTGTGAATCAAAAGTAACTCTATGACCTTATTCACACATTTGACTCACACTTAGAAGATTATGTTTCATATATTCTATTAGTAGAAAATTTTCTTCCTTGGTATTCTTGTTTCCAATTCTAACTGTGCCTTTTCCAATGATTTTAGTT
Source organism: Picea glauca (assembly GCA_000966675.3). Classification (NCBI taxonomy): domain Eukaryota; kingdom Viridiplantae; phylum Streptophyta; class Pinopsida; order Pinales; family Pinaceae; genus Picea; species Picea glauca. The sequence continues at coordinate 130,467 of JZKD02S0136419.1, forward strand.
GATCATCATTTCTGAAGCAGACTATTCCATCTCTTTCCTTTCTTAATGTAAGAAACTTGTCTTTATCACCTGTCATATATTTTGAACAACCACTGTCAACATACCAACCACGTTTCTTCTGCTTAGCTTGTAGAGCGAATGTGCATTCCTCATTGCTATATTTATTCTTATTTCTTATCCATGTTCTCTTATAAAGTTCATGTATATGACTGTTGTTGTTCTGTTGTGGTTCTCTAGGAGGAACTGTCATTCTAAAATCTTTGGCCATGTATCCAAAGTTGTTACACTTGTATCATTCCACTTCAGTGCTCAATGATTCAAACCTATTGTAACTTCTTCTCAAAGTTGTTTATGTCCCTGATGTTAGCTCTGCAATTCATAGCTTTATGTCCAAAATTATTACATGCATAACATAAACCAAAAAAGATATTTTGATACTTGGGAGTTGAAGATCTTCTTAAAGGAGTTGCTCTTTTGAATCCTTCTTCTTCCTGAGGCCTATCTGTCGGTTGTTGATTCTGAAATCTGAATCTTCTCGGTGGAGGAGTGCCCTTATAATCTTCATATCCCCTTTGATTGTTTCTACATATCTTTTTGGATATGTTTCTTGCTCTGTTGTTTTGGATATTGATCCCTTTTTTTTTTAATTGTATCGAAGTTTGGACATGTCATGATGAGGTTTTTGACTGTTGATAATGTCACCCAAAACTTTTGATCTGTTCTGCATATTTTTCTTTTGAATATCCTTTCTTAATGTGGCAATCTATGCTTCCAAATTTCCAATGATCTTGTCTCTTTCTTCTAGTTTTTCTTTGAGTGCTTCTTCAACTCTTTTATCTTCTTCTATTTGAACCTTCAAATTTGTGATCATTTGTTCTACTTCCCGAGTGTCTTCTTTCTTGTCTAGTTCCGCTTGTAGCTTCTTGTTTTTCTTCTTTTCTCTTCTTATAACTTCTATGGCACACAACATTTTTTCTCGGTAGTCAAATTTTGCTTCTTCATATTCTTCTTTGGCCTCTTCATATTCTTCTTCGATGTCTTATTTGGCAGAGTCTTCTACTACCATGAACAGAAATATTTCCGTCTCACTGTCACTGATTTCATCTTCATCTAATGATGAGATGGCTTCTTTGGTGCAGAATCTTTTCTTGAAAACTTTCTTTGTGGTTCTTTTGGCTTTATATGTTTGTTTGTTATTTGAGTAATATTCATCATTCCTCTTCTTTTTCTTATGAGGACATTTGTTAGAAAAATGACCAATACCATCACAATTAAAAAAAATCAAAGAAAACTTACCTTTATATCTGTCGTTGGTTCTGTTGGCCCTCGACCAAGTTTTGAGGAAACATTGGTCAAGTTTGGACCACTTTTGAACTTCAATGGGTTGGTCAAATATGGAGTGCCCAAGCGTAGCAGAGATCGTGGATCTCACTTATTTGGTGGGCTATGTGGACCCAGCAAGGGGTTCCTTAGGTTTTTTTTAATGGGTTATCGGATGTCATCCTAGGGGTTTACCCCTGATTAGGCCTTATTGTAAAAGTATAAATAAGTAAGAATGTAATGTAGAAAAGAGTCAATATATTGGAAGGTTAAGTGCAAGTAGTTATGAGTTGCTTCATGCAACATAATGCATATGTAAGGCTATGTGCTCAATAGGTAAGTTGGCTACGTGCCTTAACCTAGTTTTGGGATGGAGGATCTGGTGCGCAGTGTACAGATCTCTTGTATGGTGTGAAGCTTGGATCTGTGGCTTAGTGCACAGGAGCGGATGAATGTAAGAGATTGAAGAATAATAAAAAACATGAAGCAGTTGGTGGGAGTATCCCCTCACTGGGGTGAACCACGAATATCTTTTGTCTTTGGTTTACTTTGTGCTTTGTTAGTTATGTTATGAATCTGCTCAGTGCTTTTCTTATTATGTATGTTAGACAGATTTGTTGATGCTTAGTGCTTAGTTGTGTTAAGAATGAATGAATGTTAGATCTAAATCGGTGTTATGTGTTAAATGATTGAAGTATCTTTATTATTACTGTGTCGATCTATCTTAGGGTTTGTTCTGCGATGTTAATAAAGAAAATGAATTAATGCATATCACCTCCTAAGTTTTGCTACAATACTCTGCGAAGTGTTATTATCACATATCTGTGTCCCAGCTTGGTTACAGACACCTGAGTCATGTAACCCCCCCTGCTTCTACCTCGGGTGATACTTCGCCTACTTCGCAGGTGTTGCTAAAAGGGTTGGTAGTTAGGGTTTTGTTGGTGTGTTGTTGAAGCATTGAACCTTGGGTCTGCCCCTGTGCCAACAAATGGTTTCATTGTTGGGACCTAAAACTGTGATTGTTTGGAACTGAAGAGAAGTTATGTGCATAGATTTGTTGTTGTAGTGTGCAGTACTCTACTTGACTTGAAAAGCTTTGTGCTAAGAGAGAAACTCGATCTGAAGAAACGAGGTAAAGCTTTGTGCTTTGATAAGAGTAAGATAAGTGAAAAATTTTGTTTCGAAAGCATGAATTTAGGTATTTTTAATAGATTTTTTCCTAGTCTGAAAGCTAGGGTGCAATTGGAAGAAAGAGTTTCTCTAAGTAAAGATAATAGAAATGAAGAAAGATATGTTATTCCTATACATAGAAAGATTTTTTGGACTAATGACTGGATGCAAGAACCTAGAAAGAATTTTTGTAGATTGCAGGTCCAGCACTATGATCCCAGTGAATACTATAGGAGAAGTTAGGGAACATACAAGAGGAAAAGAGGACTGACATTGTTTTATAACTACAAAAGACCGAGACATCTTGCTAAGGAATGCCCTGAAAAATAAAGTCAAGAGAATAAGAACATGTTATAGAATCATAAAGAGAATGGATAAGAGGAAGTTCAGACTACATTAGTGCAATTGAAAGAAATGATGGATGTTCACAAAGATATCAGTTTACCAGAGATCTTGAAAGTAAAACAGTGCAAAAGTACAAGAATAGAACACTTCAACATAGATTGTGTCTTGGATGAGGAAACACCAGTGAATATTATGAAGGAAGATACTTGGGAAAGCCTACTATGATACCTTCACTGGGAAGGATAGGCCTGTTCAAGGGAAAGATGATAAACTTATGTGGAAGAGTTACTAATGTACCTATTATTATCCATGGAACATCGACTGAAGAGGAATTTGAAGTCATTAAGTTTATTGAGAACATCGCCCCTTTCCCACTTTTTTTAGGAAAGAATTGGATTGAAAATCACCAAATCAGAAGAAAAGAAGAGGAAGAAGCTATAGAAAAGAAAAAGCAAGAACTAAGGGATTTCATAGCTAGAAAAATAGACCGACTAATAGAAGAATGATACGATAAGTCGAAACAACAGAAGACAAGAGAATTATCTGTCAAGGTTGAAAGAACGCAAGAAGGTTTGAAGGACCTATCTATGAAAGAAAGCAAAATACCCACTGTTACAGAGAAATCCCCTTGCAGAAAATTGAATTCCCTCTTGGGCTCTAGACTCCTAAGACCAAGATGGAAAGGGTGCTAACGTTGGACACTGACATCCTTTTAAATCTAGCTAAACTAATGTATAGAGAAGAGGGATAAAGGTGTAGCTTTTGTTGATTAAGGTTGGTTGTCATTGATGTCAACCCTTGAAGAAAGACCCGTAGCACAAAGTTTTGGGTAATGGACCCAATAGTGTTTGATGTAAATATGACTCATTATTG
>JZKD02S0136419.1:136067-160062 GCA_000966675.3 Picea glauca
TGTGTATGATTGTTCATTTGTTCATTGCTTATTTACTCTGCAGTTATTGGATAATAATGCTTCATTGATATAGCACTTGGATTATATGGTTAAAAGGGATTCAATTTCTCTATTATTGATTCACCCCCCCTCTCAGTAATCCAACAGCTTTTTAATGAAGTTTGTCCTTGCACATTCCGAGTTGAGATTTGATTACCAAGCTCCTCGATAAGTCCTACAAACAAAACAAAGACAGAACAAGCTTCCTATTCTACTAATATTAGCTTGAAACCAGATCTATCTAATAGAGACAAGTTCATGTAGAATAATCACAACCTTGAAAGAAAGAAGCCAAGCACATATGTATATTAATGAAAACAAAGAAAAGTGTTTACAACCATAATGTAGATGCAGCAGCTTCGCCAAGTTCTCCTTGTCCAACCCTTTTCTCAAATAATCCACACAAAAATGATGATGCTTCAATGATAAATCTCCCTTATGAGATCACAAGTTTGATGCCTTCAATGTCTCCTCTTTTTACCATGAGGAGGCCTCCTTATATAGGCTTGGAGAGGCCTAACCACTTAAGATATTCTTGGGATAGGTTGAGGATCCTTCTCCTTCAGTTGTGGATCTTCTCTAAGATCGAGCCTTGACCTCAGATCCAAATCCAACCAACTCCAGAGATGAGGGGTATTCTTCCATGATTTTCCTCAACAGTCTAAAATTCGCTCAAAAAGGGCCAGCGCTCCCTCAAAATGGGGCACAGAGTGTTGCAACACTTCCCCAAAAGAGGGTATAGAGCGTTTCCACTCCCTAATGGTGTATAGGGGAGCGTTGCCTTCCAAAATTGATTTTTGAGTGGTTTTTTCCATGGCAAATAACTTGTACTCTTTATCAAATGATTTCTCATCTTCAAAACCAGTCTTTTAAGTGTTCTTGATAATTTCATTCAAGACACGACATAGGAAATGTGACAGTATGATATTTGTGACACTTACAGCCAAAATGTGACACTTGCGACATTGGTAATGACAACACTAGGCCATCATCGTAATGAGTAATTTTGATGTGTAACAGATTTCCCCCCAAAGTGCAAAGTTAGAAGACAGGAACCGATGACTGAAGTATTTTTTATACTTTTTAGAGCAATTGTATGGACTCAGAGAACCTGGAAGAAGTTTCACACAACCATCAAACAAATATTATGACATGTTTCAAACCTAAGGTAGGCATATTGTTGTGGTGGGAAATCCCCCTACGGACTAGCATTTAGGGTTATATTATGCATGCAGATAAGACCAAAAGAATCCTACTTTCTATCGTCGTCCCAGACCTAATCCCCATTTCTTTTAAGCTAATACATGGTTAAATGAACATACCTTGTTCCGAACATTCGATGTCGATCCTTCTTCACGCTTGATCGTTTGTTAGTAGCTATCCTCCCAAGACTGACTTGCATACAAAACAAGCAAAAAACTCTACATGCATGTGTTCTATAGATTAATGGGTTAGATATTCAAACATATATTCACTAAACTATGAAGAACTCATATAGTGGGATGGGAAAAGAATTTCTTTATTATTAACTTTAATAAATCAACTTACAATGTCGAGACCGGCCACTTCTCCGCGAACCTGATCCTGGGCTCCTCTTCAAATGTCCTCCAACTTCTTTGCTCTATATCTCTTCTTGCACAAGGATGGCTAAAGGGTTGGGAAAATGGGAATGTGCAATTGGGTAGAGTTTATTTACTATTATTCTCCTCTTTCAAATGGGACCCCTACCCCTTATTTTATAGGCTAGAAGGAGCTAGGTATTTGATCAAACCCTCGGCCATGCATGGCCGAGAGTTTCAGTTAACTCACCCAAAGCTGTGTGTTCCATCGACAACTTTCATTTTTTCATGCTTTTGTAGGTACACGCTGACTTTTTTAGGTCAACTAGCGTGTACACGCGTGCAGTAATGGAGTAGGGCACGTAGGCCCTTATAAAAGAGGTTTTTTTAAGAGTTGTTCAGCAGTGTTTTGGCAAAGAAGGAATCTGAGATGGCCTGATGCCAGGTAAGTATGTCTGGTGAAAATTAGAGTTATAAAAGATGCCCCCTAATGTGTGAGGTTAGAAGAGCATCTGATGGTCGAAATACATTAACAATCTTCACTGATGTGCCGAACAATTGAGCCCAGGGATCAAGAACCAGGAGGCATCGTCTGCAAAATAACAATTGTCTCACCGAGGTGGGCATACCCATGCTCGAGATAAGCTAGAATCATGGCTACCAATCAAATACATTGTAGATCCATGTCTTATAATTCTATAAAGAGTAGCCACAAACAATACATAGCGGAGCTACATCTCGAAATCAAAAAGATATACATATAAAGTACCCATCTTCTAGAAGCTGATACAGCCTAATGGTTGGAGATGAGGTCTTCAGAGCTCGAGAAACAACTTCAAAATCTTCAAAACTCAAGATAGGAGTGTAATATGAGTGTACGACTACACTACCCAGAGGTCTTCAACGGCTCGTCGGTCATGGACTAGATAATCTTGATGATCAGACTGAAGGCTTCATTGATTTTGAACAAGGACTTGATTGGACATTCAGGATGGCCAGGTATGAGGGCAAGAGACAAACTGCAGAGGGGTTGAATCATGCTTGGTGACAAACTTCCCTTGGACAATAGCACGACAAATGATGAGACTCGGGCAGCATGGCATTAACATAAGTTTACAAGGCAGGAGGCAACGCAAACTCTCCATATGTTTGGAAGAATAACCAAAATGGAGGAGGACACAGCTCTATGTAGCGAGAAAAGCTTCCTAAGGTCATATTAAATCCCAGGTTTTGATGAACAAACGGACAGATGTGCTTTGTCCAAGGGTGACTCATTATGCTGCCAAGAAAGAAAATACTTTTCCCTTCCTCTTTTTGGGGTATATTTAATTTTTTTGTCTTTTTCAATAATTTTGGAAAAAGAATAAAAGAATGTTACGTTACAAAGGAGAATCAAGTGTCGCAAACATACTAGTTTCAAGTGCATGGAACACAAGGATGTTCAGGGAAAAGAGACATATGCAATAAAAGGACACTCGGGAAAAATCCTCCAGGGGCCAAAGGTGTCAAGACGCAGAGGCAAAATGCTACAGGGCTTGCGTATAAGGCATGTTTCAGATGGTTCAGTTGAGAGCAACATGGAGCCATCATTAGGCCAAAGACACAGGTATGCAAATGCGATTAACAAAACACACAATGGTAACGTCCTTCGATGTAATTTTAACGAGCCCAAAGAAGGTAAGCTTGGCGGTTTTTCATATTTAGAGAGTCTGAAAAAACGTAAAAGGAGACTCCATTGGGGTACCTTTTTCGAAGGTAGTCTAGTCGGTTCGAAAAAGGGGTAAACTAGCACCGATAATACATCTATTCAAAACCATTTTAATGAGTGTGATAAGGACAAGATCACTCGGCCATATTTTCATTTTTAAGGAGTCTGAAAAAAGCTTAACTATGGTCTTCGTCAAGAATGTTCTTCTGGACCAGTTTAACGAGTGTGAAAGAATAAGGTCACTCGACGATCTTTTCAATTTTAGGGATTCTAAAAAGAACTTAACTATGGACTCCGAGGGGGTTCCTTTTTCGTAAGTTTAGTCCCTTAGGCCCGAAAAAGGGGTAAAATTATACCTGAGGGTACTCTTCTAGAGAACTGAAGTTCCATAGAGTATACTTGTGTTCGTACAGTTGACCGTCCGGACCAAAAAAGGGGTAAACTACCACCGGACAGACGTGACTTCAAATTTCAGTTTAACGAGCATGAAAGGCCACAAGATCGCTCGACAATCTTTTCATGTTTAGAGGGTCTGAAAATGGCTTAAAAGAAGACCCATGGAGGTTACTTTTCTCAGTTAATCCGGACAAGATCAAAAAGCATAAATGCAGTCTCGCCGGATGTTGCTTTCGGATCTCAAAGCGAGCTTGAAAATCAACAAAGTTAGCTCATGATAGGCACTTTGTGGGTCGATGTTGGGTATCTCCTCGGGGGAGCAGTATGCTCCGACGAAAACATTGTCTACGACACTAGGGGTTCTGGAGAGATCTATAGGTATCGTTTCAGCGATACTTGCCATATTACCTTTGGCATAAACAACACGAGTAGCCAAAGGATTGATAGGACAAGACCTATCTCTAGTCATATTCAAAGTGAATTCCCCTGCTTCGATTCTGCTTAACTCTGGGAGGAAGTATGATCTGTGATGAAGATCTTCCCAGGGTTTGTCTGAACTAGTCATTGCTTCAATTACAGCCTCATCAGAGGGAAAGACTAAGTCTAATGAATCGGTGTCAGCGAGAGAACCCTGAGCCCAAATAGGCTCTAGAAGTGGATCGAACTCTTGTGTAGGAGTTGGATTAGTGTTGGTTGAAGCTTGCTGGACTAAAGAGTACGCTACTTAAGTTGTGGACAAGGGCATGGACATGCCCGGGTGCCCTGTCCCATCCATCATGGCTGATGGGGAAGGAAGTATCCACGGATCATCGAAGTAAGTTGTGCAAAACGATGAAACTTGAAAAATCTCAACCTTATGGTGATTGGATATAAACTTGATATCGCCTTGAGGGGGCGGGTAATCGAAGGTACCCATCAAAGATGGGCACAAACCAACCCCTACGTTGACCACACTTGGTTGAGGATTATCAATCATTGGGACCATGGATGACCCCAATGAAGGGTCCGATCTAGATAAAGACAATTGATCGATGGTCACAATCTGGCCCTCGTGGGGAAACAACAAGACCCGGAAAACTGTAGCAACCACAGCTTGCATGGCATAAGTCCAACTTCTCCCTAACAAGAGGTTATAGTCAAGGGGCACGTCGACTACTTCTACCTCGACACACACAGTCTTCCCTCCTAACTGCACAGGGAAAGAGGGAATGATACCATGTGGTCGGAACGAACAATCGTCGAAAGCAGTGAGGAGAGTAGGTGACGGAGACAAAATGGGTTGGCCAATGGCCTTCCAACATGCCAATAACATAACGCATGTCGAGGTGCCCTCATCAACCACCGTGCGGAAGATATTCCGAGTAAAATTTTTCATGGGATAAGCCACTACTATCTAAAACGCTACGTAAGGCAGATGAGGTTTTAAGTCTGTTGTATCCAGCATGATTGTACCCGGATTACAAGTCTCGGTAGATCCTAAAGCGGTTAACAAGGCTTTCCTCTAGGAAGGGTAGCTTTGGAGGACCTCCAAAGCGGACATCGCACAAGGGGTTTGTGATAAATCTTCCACCACAGAATATTTCTAGGTGGCCCTTGTGTTTGGGTTGTGAGAAGCTTTTTTGAACGTGCCTTTAGGGATGTGTATCATTTTTTCGCCCAACGTCTTCTCAATCTGTAGAGGAAGAGATGGGATTTCTTCTTCTTTGCCCTTCTCAGAAGTTCTTGGTTTACTATAGTCATGTTCTCTAGTCGATATAAAAGAATTACCCTTCACCATATATACATTCGTGGATGTGGGGTTGTTCGAAGATGGAGAGGGTCCTTGGCTACCCCCTTCCATGCTTGCAGAGGCTTGGGTTATATTTTTCCCATGTTGAAATGGATTGATTAACACAGCAGGTTGTTGCTGCGTCACAAACTTTTGGGCTTCTACAAGCTGAGGACATAGATGGGTCAGGTGGTCTTTCGTGCACAAGTTGCATGGATACCTCACCTTCCATTTCTCAGTGTTGTCCCCGCCAACATTATTGGTAGGATTTTTATCCCCCTTACCCTTCTTTCATTGTTTTTTCTTTCCTTTAGGCTACTAGGTGGCCTTTGGATTAGCCGATTGCATTGTGTGTACATCCAACGTTTTGGTAGGGGAAGCAGCCAAAGCAGTAGTTTGGTTGGTCGTTGTGTGTTGTATAGACAACTACTGCAACTGCTTTGTCAATTGCTCAGCGGGCTTTGTTTGTGCTGAACCAACAATACCATTTGCATGTGGTCTAGCTCTCTGTTTGGTTTTATCAAGTATTGAGCGTGGTGCATCTGGCAAGATCTCGTATAATAAATCGGACTGAGAATAGATTAGCTCAAGTTGTTGAGCTCTCATGATGGCGTCTTCGGAAAATACTCCCGACGTCTTTGGATAACTGTGGGACCAAAGACTTAAAGAACCACTCGAGAAGGAATGTTGGTGGGACTAATACCTTAATTAAACTCTTTCGGTGTCTCCATTCTCGGATGTGATCAGAGATATGGTCCGCTTTTGTTTGTGAGAAATTGGCCAGCAATTCGGTGCCAGCGTCGTATCTCATAGGTAACTGGAAATGGTTTAGGAAATCCATCGCCAGTTCGCCAAAGGAAGAGTATCTTGAGTGATCGAGCTCAATGTACCATTTTTTGGCACTCCTAATGAGAGTACGTTGAAAAAATCGCAACTATACGGAGTCATCTTTCAACGAGTTAGATGAGCACTAAAGATAGAAGTTAGTCACATGATCTCCTGGATCTTCGTTGGGCTTGGCTTCAAACTTTGGGATGTCTGAAAGAAACTTCATCGGCATAGGAGGCCAACGCGGATCGTGATAGATAGGGTCATTCAACAACCTTGTCAAGTTTGGCAAATGCAAGGTTGTTAGAACGGGTAGTTTGGGTTGTTGGCAATAACCTGGGAAAAAGGGGCCTGGAATTTGATTGGCACCAGGTTGCCAGGAAAAGTTCAGATATAGGCCTAGGTTTGGGTAAAAACCATGGCCATGGCGAGTGTATGGGTTCTGCGTGTGAGGAGACATCATTGACTGATTCCCAAAATAGGACATAGATGGATGGGCGTGTATTACATTTGGAGGACTTTGGGAAGGGTTGCCCCATGTCAATCCCGTGGGGATAGGCATAGTACCTTGTTCGGGGTTCCACTGAATGTGGAAATAATTTCCCCAGATTGACATTCCTGATGAAGGAACGGATCCCTGCCATGAATTCCAAGGCCCTGATGCGGAAGAAGTTCCTAGGTTTTCCCCCTATGCAGGAATAGTACCTTGCATAGGAATAGGTCGTCTGAAACTGGGGTTGTCCCCAGTCGAGAAAGTAGCTAATGAGAAGGCATTGTTACTAAACACATCGAACAAAGAAAACAGTGTCGAACCTACCGCCATATTATGCGAAGGTGGTCCTTGACTCCCTGCTCCAAGTAAACTATGGTGTGCAGGTGGCCTGGCGGATTGTTGATGTGTGCCACCGAGCGAAGGGGATGAAGGAGGTATATGAACTCCCTCGTAAGGGAAAGAGTTAAAAGGAGTAGGAGTGCCCCCCATGTGGCCTTGTAGAGGAGCGTTAGAGCTCCCTACCCTCAGACCTGAAGTCTGTGAAGTGGAGTAGGAAAGTGCAGGACTTGTACCTGAACTAGGCATCCCATATGAGAACGGAGGGCCTGTCACACTTGGTGGGAAAGGGGTTGTGGCCATCACCATAGATGATATTGAACCACTATGCGAGGTAGAGGCGGTCGAGACCATGGTATCTTAGACTTGTGATGGTGGTTTAGGAGGTGGAAATTCTCTTGTGGTGACAACCATAGTGGGAATTGAAGAATTCCCAGAAGGAGTAACAACATTTGTTTCCATTGTTGCATGCGACATTGTCTAGCACTCGTAAGGATGAACCGATATGATGATGGGTGCCGAAAGATCAATGGTGGAGGTTTCAACTAGACCAAAAGATTTCTCTCCAAGATCTAAAATGGTCGATTCCTTCGGATGTTGGTCGGGCATAATTTCTTGTGACCTGGTCGCTTCAAAAGACCCATGTTGGTCTAGCTTTCGCCTTAGTGGTGGCAGGGGTGGCTCCAGTGTAATCGATGGTAGGCCAAGAAGCCTTCATGACTGGTGGAGCTCATGATCCTCCACTGTGTGAGAAGATCAAAGACACTCTAGGGCGTTTTATTCATTCAAAAAAAACACACACTAAAAAAGTCCCTATAAGATAAGACAGGAAAACACTAAATTAATTGGAAGAACAGTTACAACAACCAACACTAGAGAAACTTACCGGTGCAAGTGCAACTCGAACATGGAAGCACCCTCCGATTATACTCTACAAAGAGTGGCCCAATGTCTATCCTAGGTACCACGGTATACCCCTGCAGTCACCTGTGTATGTCCCTAAAAAAGATAGGCAACTAGCTTGCCAGTGCGCGAACAGTCACCAGGCCGGTACAGTTGAAAGTTAGGTAGACCACAATGAGCAGGGTATAGATCCCTAAACATGTCAAGGGTATCAAGAGCAAGTGGTCTGGAAGACAAATGAGGACCTTGAACGGATTTGAGACCCACGAAGCTCCGTGGAAAATCCAATCAACGGAATCCCAAGACAAACCCTCTATATGTGTTCTCCACTATGATTGGTCTAGCTTTGGAGGGGTTATCTCTACTACCTTTCCGCATGCAACCTCATGTTTATCCCCTGTGTTAGAGGGGTGTCCCAGATAACTTTCACGATACTAGACTTGGACACTCCCTAACTCAGACTCCAATGTTTGATTTTAATGGCCTTGAAGAGTTTCCTCTCCAACCTAATTCAAGGCCCTAATCCTGAACTAATTGGTTGACCCTACAAACATAAAAGTCTAATGAATTTTAGATTTAGCGTTAATTTTACGGCTTTTCTTATGTCAAAGGTTATGAAAGTGAAACTAGTGATGTTTGAAAGACGAAAGTAAAAATGAACAGAAAGATGGAAACAAAAACCTTCACTTAACGCAAATTTTCAACAACTTTTCAAATTTTTTAAAATAATTATAAGATCTTTTGAACAGCAAACTCAAAGCAGGATTTCACTCGACTACAAGCTACTTACGATTTAAGTAAACTGTCAAGAACTTATGAAAGCAAAGACTTTTCCCTGGTTACTAATGCAAAACAACACTTTTCAACCAAACAAAGAAATGAAAGATTTTTTTTTTATTTGAATGCTCACAAAGAAAAAAGGAAAAATATCAACAAGTCAAAAACAAAGAAAAACTTCTAGCCTAATCGCAGATCGCAAAGAATCACTTCAAGAAATCACACACTATCAACTTAAAAAAGGACTCTCACACTTGTCTAAAAACCCTAAAGAAAATTTTGATGAAAACTTTTAAATGAAAAAAGAAAGCTATGGCTGAGATCAAACCTAAGCTACTGACTACTAGGATAGAGATTCAAAAAACCTGAGAGGTATAACTCTTGTCAAGGGAAAGGATGACTGCCTCACCCTCAACAAAAACTATCCTTCACAAGCACACTTCTGACAATTCAACAGCAAGTGTGTGCACACGAGCTGTGTAGAGCCATAGGGCGTGTACACGTGTGCTGGCCTTATACAGGCTGTGTGTATCTCTAAAACTCTGAAACAAATAAAAACAAACAATCCAAACCAGGAAGAGACCACTGATACTGGGAACCAGAATCTCTTGAAGGCTTAGACACTTTCTTTAACAAAAAAAACAAAACAATGTAAGGAAAAATTCGTAGAACAAACCAATCTGAGGTGAACCCTAAGATATAGACTGCAAACAACAAAGACTATAAAGAGCTCCAGAAAACCCCTAAGAATGATTGATTCTGATAGGGAAGAGGATGACTGCCTCAAAAAAAAATTGGAATCATACACACTACTATTACTTCTTCAACTAGCATTTACACGCGGTCTGTAAGAAAGTAGGGCGCAGGTACACGCGTGCAGGCCTTATGCAGGCCGCGTGTACCTCTGTGGGTCTCGAAAAAAAATATAGTCAAGCAAAGAAATAGAGATAGCTGGTATGGAAGACCAAAATCTCTGTTAGCTCAGACTTTGCAGAAACTTCAAAAACAGGAAAGAAAACCAGTCTTTTAAAAATACCCAAAAATATTCCTAGGAACCCTAGAGACTTCCCCAATATGGTCGCCAATTCTGATGTGGTGGGAAATCCCCCTACGAACTATCATTTAGGGTTATATTATGCATGCAGATAAGACCGAAAGAATCCTACTTTCTACCATCGTCCCAGACCTAATCCCCATTTCTTTTAATAAAATACATGGTTAAACGAACATATCTTGTTTTAGACGTTCGATGTCGATCCTTCTTCACGCTTGATCACTTGTTAGTAGCTATCCTTCCAAGACTGACCTGCGTACAAAACAAGCAACAAACTCTACATTCATTTGTTCTATAGATTAATGGGTTAGAGATTCAAACATATATTCACTAAACTATGAAGAACTCATATAGTGGGACGGGAAAATAATTTCTTTATTATTAACTTTAATGAATCAACTTACAATGTCGAGACCGGCCACTGCTCCACAAACCTAATCTTGGGATCCTCTTCAAATGTCCTCCAACTTCTTTGCTCTGTATCTCTTCTTGCACAAGGATGGCTAAAGGGTTGGGACAATGTGAATGTGCAATTGGGTAGAGTTTCTTTACTATTATTCTCCTATTTCAAATGGGACCCCTACCCCTTCTTTTATAGGCTAGAAGGAGTTAGGTATTTGGTCGAACCCTTGTCCATGCATGGCCGAGAGTTTTAGTTAAATCACCCAAAGTTTTGTGTTCCCTCGGAAACTTTCCTTTTTTCATGCTTTTGTAGGTACACGCAGGTTGTTTTAGGTCAGCTAGCATGTACACGCATGCAGTAATGGAGTAGGGCACGTGGGCCCTTATAAAAGAGGTTTTTTAAAGAGTTGTTTAGTAGTGTTTTGGAAAAGAAGGAATCTGAGATGGCATGATGCCAGGTATGTATGTCTGGTGAAAATTAGAGTTATAACACATACCTATGCTTGAGTGATAAAGACTTTCAAGGTATGGCCGCCATAAAATACACTGTGGATGCATAATTATATTGACAAAAAGGTATAGCCACTGAAGAATCAATGTCGATCTATACTCCTATGACCTGAACTGATCGTATCCACGAAGAATACACAGTGGATCTATGAGACAAAAAGACATAGCCATGACCAATACAAAGTGGATATATGTGATAGTATATGTGTCAATGTTCAAAAGAAACTCCGTCGCAACCTAGGAAAAGTACATATAAGAGTGATGACTCAACCCAGGGTCTTCTTACTGATCCTGATATAGTACGAATCCAACCATGTGAATAGATTTCTTGATGTCAAACATGGAAAAAACCACTTGATTACTAGTCAATGAGGTAAATCATTAACAAGCGCAAGGGAAATCACCATTGATGTCAATGATTCCCAAGGTACTCTAGTACATTCTAATGAATGTGAATGGATAATTTGAAGTCGAACATTCATGGAATCATTTGATCAAAGGTCAATGATGTAAACCCACTTTCGGATGCGAGGAGGCCTGCCATTGAGGCGTGTAGATCCCAAGGTACCAATTGGTTTCTAATTCTAGTTCCTGGATAATGTGTTGAAGTTGACAGAAACAGACTCATCGAAGGAGGGCCTTAATGTATCCCCCATCAACGAAATGAAACTGACACAGAGATGTAATTGGTGGATTAAAAGAACATGGACTGACACGGGTATTGAAATAGGAAATTTTTTATGGTTGACTCTCGAGGTAGATACTTCCCTTGAACATTGAGGCACAACAACAGAAACATGACATGGACCAAAACACGATGATGCAATGGATACGGTGACTTTCGTCGGGTGACCCAAAGGAGTAAGAAAACTCAAAGGATTGGTTCAGTGCAGAGGTTCAGCGGATTAAAATGTGTGCAAAGACAATGTGTTGTGTTCAAGGGCGACTGTAAGAGTTTTTGGTAATGTTTTCAAAAAACTACTCGTCTATCTGTATGGGGGGGAAATTGAAATAAGATAGCCAATACTTGTAATATTTGTCAAATGATTTCTCCTCTTCAAAACCAGTATTTTGAGGTGTCTTTTAAGTGTTCTTGATAATGTCGCCTGAGACACGACATAGGCAAGATGACAATATGATATTTGCGACACTTGCGGCCAAAATACGACATTTGTGACATTGGTAATGACGACACTAGGCGATCATCGTAATGAGTAATTTTTATGTGTAACACCCACCCTAGAATTAATAAGAGAAGGGGTATTAACTTCAAACCCTTTGAGAGCACATCAGCAATGCAAAGTCACCACGCTAAAAGAATATAAGAATAAGAATGGAAAGAGAATTCCAGAAACTGTTAGAGACACTCAGATTACAGGGAAGAAGAGAAGGAAGATCAATAAAAAGAAAGCCAAGTTAGAACAGCTACATGAAGCTAAAGAGAACAGATGGAAGACTTCACATACTGGAACCTCATAGGAGGTAGGTTTGCAGGATTTGAACCTCGCCGGAACAGAAGAACCGTGCAAAATGGGACTTCGCCCTGGTGAAGCTATATGACCATTGGAGGTGCCCTGGCCATTAGAACGAGGCTCTGAAACGGATAGGAAATGTGTTTATGGGTGGATGGACCACTTTTGGGATGTTGAGACCATGCCATAATGGGTAGATTCGCATTGATGAAAGAATTCATGCCCGTTGGAAGAATATGTTACGATGCTCGCTTAATTAACCTGTCATACGCTGCGTTGGGACCACTTTTTTCCACCTATGATTAACTGAGCTAATAGAGAGTTGATTTTGTATCGAGTTGTGTTATCAGAAAATAGGCGTTGCTTTCTGTTTGTCTACTTATCCATTCGGCTACCTTGACCTGTCTGTTTAACAATGAGAATGTCGGGCGAACCCACTGAGTTAGAGAAGTCTGTCAAGGAGGTTATTAAGAAGTTCATGGCTAATAGAGATATGCCTGAAGGTGTACAGGTATCATCAACTAGGGGATTGTAGGCTTACCCTTCAACTGGACGACGCTTTGGTCATGTCAACCCCGCAACTAAGTAGTGAAGTAAGCATTGTGGTGATGTGGCTAATGTGAAGAAGATCTCGTAGATCTTACCATAGTACATTCCACTGTTGACTAGCACGGTTAACCGTGACAGCATCCCACATGACTATGAGTACACCCTGATCACCGCGTACATCCCGAAAGAAATACGCGTAGTTGAGATTCAGTTAGGACAGATCCCACTACTAAAGAACAGTGACTTCAACCTTGGAGATAGAATGAACTACACTATGCTCGCACCCCACAGATACTTGAAAAAGGAAACTGTGAAGAATCCTCACCTAGTCTCCCAGCCATGGATTAAGGAGCTCGCACAATCCACTATACTAAATGTGATGAAGATTCCCCATTTTGGTCGTCATCAGGAGGTTAACGCTTGCGTTAAACTCCTCTTGTCATGCTTCCATGGATGATACCTATGGCTCTACTAGTGGATTACTATGGATCCGATGTTGATCCACTTGATTACAGGATTAAGCATGTAGGGACCTAACCCTCAACATTTTTACCCAGGGAAGGATTCGGACCGCTCCCTGGCACAGTGCATCAAGGAGGCTTACGGTGAAATTGAAAAGGGAAAGCAAGGCTACAAGGTAGCCTCTATCCAGGATGGTGTAGTGTGCCTCTCTTTCCAACTCATAGCTGGCAAGATCGTAAGAAATAATTGCCCCACATAGGTCATCGGGTTCGTGGTGGACCTCGCAAGAAAATGTGTGGAGGGAATGCAGATGAATTGGGCAAGTTACCTCATCAATGAACTCAAGAAAGACTATCAAGAAGCTCAATATCAGGGATATGAATTCCACTTTAGTTGGCTACTCGTGTTGATTGCATTTGTCACTTGGAAAATGCCTGAAGGAGCCACCTTTTCGGAGATTGAACCATCAGAATTGTTGGCCTCTAGGTTTGCTACCTTGTGGTACACCAATGACATGTTGAAGCAATGGAAGTCGAACATTTTGTTCCATGCATATTATCATCAACTGAAGGTTTCCATTGAAGTATTTTTGTGCATGACACCATGCACCTTGCACCAGAACAGACTAATAGCCAAGTTCTACATAGATCGGAATTTTATCTATATCACTACGCACAGAGATGAGAGCAAGGAAGAGTTACAGTCATATTACAAGCTGACAGATGAAGACATGGAACAGATCATGAAGGAGTGGTCGAAGGAGTTCCTTGTACCTATTGTTGATGCAGAACTCTCTGACACTAACATCATAGGAAGTCCCCTCGTCACCCAGGTTGAGCATGTCGGATAGTCCAGTGAAAAGAAGAAGAAGAAAAATAAGGAAGTCCAGAATATAGAGACTAATGAGGAGGAAAGCGCTTCTGAAGAAAATGGATATGGCTCGCTAGGAGGAGGAGACGAAGAAAATGGACAAGGAGGAGGGGATGAAGGAGAAAAGAAAGGAGAAGGTGAAGATACACCGTCAAAATATCCCCTACTAAAACAGTAACACCATAGAAGAGGAAGGTTTCTCCGTGGAAACCTCAGCAAGAAAGAATACGTGCGCTAGCAAGCCCCAGTTAGAGGCCACGCTCATAGAGGATGACATCATCTTGGTCCATGAAGCCATGGAGGATGCTTCCAAGGACATCTTGCAGAGATATGGAGCAAAGCAAGAGGAGCTATATGAAAGGGTCGAGAAGGAGCTGAAGGAAATACATCAAGTTATTCAATTGATCTGCGCAATACCTACTGCGCCTTGGTCATCACAAGTTGTACAATTGGGGGATGAACCAACCCAATTAAGAAGACTTGCAGATGCGACAGAGGCTTGACTTCAAAGAATCCAGGAAGGAAAGGAGAAGGCTACAGAAGCCTTGAAATAAGAGAAAGAGGAAGTCTTATAGAAACTACAAGTAGCACGGTACTGTGTAACCACCTATGAAAATGAGAGAGATGAGTTTTAGGTGATGTTCGAGGAGGACAAAGTGAATATACAGAGAGAAAAGGACCAGGTGCTCACAGAGAAGATTGTTGTCAAAGAAGCGGTGAATAAATCACTTCGCTCTGTGCTAGGTTTGGCACAGGAGGAACAGGAGTTGGTCGAGGTTCAAGTGGTGAAGCTCGCTGAGACCATCCAATAGCTTCAAGAGAGGATAATGGAGTTGGAGATCCAAGCAGTGCCGAGCACTCTGTAGGAGGTGCATGACCAGAGGGAGGAAGCCACTAAGAATGTAGTAGGAATGATCAAATCCCTCGCCTCAAAATGAAAACAGTTGAGCGATAGAAGCACACTGACTTATGAACACCTCGCGAAAGATCCACAGCTAAGGAAACTGGAAGCACAATTACAAGAGGCACAGCAGCAGTCCTTCTCCGTGAAGGCACAGATGAAGCTACTCATCATAGTTGAAAGAATGAAGAGGTCCCAAGAACAGCGTGCGATATAGAAACAGATCACTGCCATTCAAGGAAAAGTAATGGAAGTCACGCAGAAACTACGGCCTGTGTAGGATGAAGCCTACAAGGTGTTTGAATAAATTGAAGGACAAGGCTCATAATTGGACCAATTGGTTGCGACAGTAGAACAACACCTGGAAGGACCTATTACAGATCAAATGATCCAAGAGCTCGCTGAGCAGGAGGCTCATGCAACGCAGAAAGTCGAGGCATCTTGAGTGAAGCTCGAGGCCTTCAAAGCGGCATTGACCAGACTTGAGTGACTCGGGATGAGTCACAAGTGAGTGTTGGGGGCTTGTTGGCCCTCAACCAAGTTTTGAGGAAACCTTGGTCAAGTTTGGACCATTTTTTGACTTCGATGGGTTGGTTGAAGATGGAGCACCCAGGCGGAGTGGAGATCGCGTATCTCACTTATTTGGCGGGCTATGTGGACCCAGCAAGGGGTTTCTTAGGGTTTTGTAATGGGTTATCGAATGTTGGCCTAGGTATTTACTCCTGATTAGGCCTTATTGTAAAACTATAAATAAGTAAGAATGTAATGTAGAAAAGAGTCAATAGCTTGGAAGGCTAAGTGCAAGTAGTTCTGAGTTTCTTCATGCAATAGAATGCGTATGTAAGGTTGTGCTCAATAGGGTAGTCGGCTTTGTACCTTAACCTAGTTTTGGGGAGGAGGATCTAGTGTGTAGTGTGCAGATCTCATGTCTGGTACGAATCTTGGCTCTGTGGCTTAGTGCACAGGAGTGGATGAATGTAAGAGATTGAAGAATAATAAAGAAGATGAAGCAGTTGGTGGGGGTAGCGCCACACTGGGGTGAACCATGTATATCTTGTGTCTTTGGTTTTCTTTGTGCTTTGTTGGTTATGTTATGAATCTGCTCAGTTCTTTGCTTATTATGTATGTTAGACAGATATGTTGATGCTTAGTGCTTAGTTGTGTTAAGAATGAATGAATGTTAGATCTAACTCAGTGCTATGTGATAAATGATTGAAGTATATTTATTATTAATACACCGATCTATCTTAGGGTTTGTTCTGTTATGTTAATAAAGAAAATGAATTAATGCATATCACCTCCTAAGTGTTGCTAAAATACTCTGCGAAGTGTTATTATCACATATATGTATCCCAGCTTGGTTACAGACACATGAGTCCTATAACCCCCCTGCTTCTACCTCAGGTGAGACTTTCCTTGCTTCGCAGGTGTTGCCGAAAGGGTCAGTAGTTAGGGTTTTGTTGGTTCGTTGTTGAAGCGTTGAACCCGGGGCCTGCTCATGTGCCAACAGGTTCCCTTGTTCAATGTTCTGATAAAGTTGGCCATTTTTTTATCATCTTCTGAGATGTCACTACTGTTGTTATGTTCTTTTTCCTTTTTCTTTCCCTTATGATTTGACCTTTTGGATGCTTTGAAAGCTACTTCTTTTATATCTGGATCTTCCTGTTCAATTCTCATTTCATATGTTGTGAATATTCCATGTAGTTTGTCCATGATTATTGAGTTTAGATCTGCTCTTTCTTCTAGTGTTGATATCTTAGGATCAAATCTCATAGGGAGAGATCTTAGTACCTTTTGAACAATTACAGATTCTTTAATTTCTTCTCTCAATCCTATGGTTGCATTTACTGTTTCATCGACTCATAAAAAGTAAGTTGCAATATTCTCATCTTCCTTCATCTTTAGTTGTTCGAACTGACCTCTATAAGTTTGAAGCTTTGCTGCTTTGACTTTTGAATCTCCTTCATAAATATTTTGAAGCTTGTCCCAAATCTCTTTAGTGGATTTACAATGTATAACTTTGGTGTAAATTGATTCACCAAGACCATTCAGAAGTTCATTTGTGGCTTTGGAATTATTTTGCCTGTGTTTTATTGCTCTTTCATTTGTCGGCGGAACGGTTGGTTCTCTATATCCATCTACAACTGATTGTCAAATTTCAAATCCATGTGCCTATATATATGCTTGCATCCTTTTGCTCCAAAATTCATATTGTTGTCCATCAAACTATGGTATTCTATTTTTATACATGTTGTTACTCTTCATGATCTACCTTTCAGTGGTTAAACTTCTTTCTGAAGGAAGCTGCTCCGATTCCAATTGTTGGATTACTAAGAGGGGGGGTGAATCAATAATAGAGAAATTTAATCATTTTTATAATGCAAGTGTTATATCAGTGTACAATTATCATCCAATAATTGTAGGGTAAATAAACAATGAACAAATGAGCAATCATACACATACACAGTACACCAGTGTTTTTACGTGGAAACCCAAAGCGGGAGAAAACCATGAAATGTTTTTTCTTCTATGTCTTAAAGAATTAAATTCATTAGCAGCACCAACTTCCTTTGTTTTCCAGCTGCAATTGGAAGGAGGCTCCAACCCCCTAGTTTCTCAGGCTACAACTTGAGGGAAGCTTCAACTCCCTAATTCTCTAGCTACAACCAGAAGGAGGCTACAACCGCCTATGTTCTTCGGCTACAACCACCAGTCCTTGCCCCGTCCAACTGCCCTGAAATATAAATTTAAAATGTAAACAACATGTCACTGTCTCTGAATCAACCACTACCACTGTCAACCCGTAACAACATGTATTAATCAACCTACACCAAACAACCTGAACCAACATGTACCATGCATCAACCATGCACCAACTGTGCATCAACTATGACTCATCAAAATGTACCAACATCATCAACTATACACCTCATGTATGTGCCAACTCATCAACTACTTGTCTCAACCATCTACCTGACATGTACCTCAACCATATACTATAACCTCATTGTTATACAACCTCTATATGTACCAATAACTTCAACAACATACCTCAACCAAAATCCCTCAAACATGAACCAATATAAAACTTCATTAGATGTGTCTCAGATCAATTCTACAGTAACCCATAAACTCCCAAGAGGGCATCCAACATATTTACAAGGAAAAACCTCAACTTGATTCATAAATTCAACACTACACATATGAAAACCATACATTTTTCTTCTTGTAGCATTTTGTTGTCGCGGTTTTTCGGCCACACTTTTCCTGCCGCGGTTTTTCTGCCGCACTTTTCTTGCCACGATTTCTCTGCCGCAATTTTCCTGCCGCACTTTTATTGCCACACTTTTTTTGCCGACGTTTTATTTCCACGATTTTCTACCACACTTTGCTTTTCCGCAGTTTTCCTGCCACACTATTCTCTATCAATAATACCTTCCCAAATAACCTTTTACAAAATAGATATTCAATGATATTTAATAGGTGATTAAATGAGAGACATTTGCCTCTTATTTATACTTTCATGTAGCATCCTCAAAGGGTTACCTTTTAACCATCTTAACCCACTTTCCTTATTTTAGGGTTAACCCACTTATAACCACTTGTCCACTTAACTCAACCACTTTCTATAATTAGTAAGTTCTCCATTAACTTTATTATTTAAGTAATTTATTTTGCATCCTCTTTGACGTATAGTACACTCATCACTTCACTTTATTATTTAAATAATTTCTTCTTTGAAAACACTTTGACTACTTTGACCTTTTGGGGCTTCTAGATGACTCATGAGGGTTCTCCAACTTCACATGGCCATAACTCTCTAACCGTGAGGAGTTATGTGACGTTCCACATACCACCGGAAATGGAATGACATGTACTATCCATATAGAATAGTCTTACCTGGAAATATATCAAAACTCATACCATTATTCATCAAACAAACTTGGTTCCATTACCCAAGCCTTTGTGCTACCGGAATTCGCTACCGTACTTTCTTCCAGGGTTGACATCAATGACAACCAACCCAATTAATCAACATTTTCCATTCATAAATGATGTAGTATTGCCACACATCAAGGGATTAAATGGATTTCAATTTCCTAACACATATAAGCACATTATTTTCTTATTCTTGTTTTAAATTTATCATTTTATAATTGTATTAAATTAGAGGTAGATTTTTAGATCATTTCTTAAAAAAACAAAAATTGTATATATTTGATTGTTGATTAGTTTTTTTTGAATTTTTTTTCTCTTTTCTCTATCTTTCAACCTCTAAAACTTAATATAAAATCAAAACTTTAGTAGTTTTGAAACTAAACCCTTAAAACGACACCCATATGAAAAGCCCATAATATGCCTCCATCAATATCAAACAATTTATTAATTTATTAATTAATCAATCACCCATATGAAAGCCCATAATATGCCTTCATCTATATCAAACAATTAATTGATTAATTTATTAATTTATCAATTATCCATATGAAAACCCATAATATGCTTTCATCTATATCAAACAATTGATTAATTTCTTAATTAATCAATCAATCAATTAGTAATTTATTCAATTAACAGTTAACTACAATGGTAATAATTTATGATAATAATTTTATCATTACATCTTTATTACGGTTTTCAACAAGGTTTTTAATGGTGTTTTATTTGTGGTAAAAATTTATTCAAGGTCACCTAAAGTCACAATTAAGATCAATAAAAACATCACTAGTTTCTTTGACACAAACTGCATTACTTGTACATAAGGTTATTAATTTTTTTGTATTGAGCGTGAGTGTCTATGTCATAACTCATGTCATGTTGTTTCATTATGTCACAATTAGGGCCATTTATGCTAATCTTTTCCTAACCCAAATTGTCATTTCCATGATTATATTCATTCTTTTCACCATCATAAACAACATTCCAAAATTCACAACAATTAACATATAATTTATTTTTATTTATTTTTTTCCTTTTTTAATAAAAGTTTTTGTTCTTTCTTAGAATATACAGATAGGTTAGCTCAATTGCCAATGATAATAGTAATAGTAATGGATGATGTGGCATGACTTACTCAAACTAGAGCTAGAAACTTTAAGTTGAACTATGCCATAAAACAATATATTTGAGCTGATTTTTCTACAATATTGTATGGAATTTTAAAAAAATACTAAGAATCAAGCAAAGGATTAGAGTTGATAGACAAGAATAATTATTAAATGATGTAAATCATAACACATATTGGTTAAAGTGGCATTTCTTGACTTTTAAATATGATTATGTTGAGCCCTTAACAACTCCCCCCGAGAAAACCTAGGGCTCCCCTCCATTTTTTTACTTCTTTTAGATTTACATTAACATTGAATTATCAGTGCCTTGCATCTTGATCAATATTTTAGATGGTTAAGTTAAATGAGTCTTCATGTTTTACTTACTCAAATGACTTATTTTATTTCTTTTCTTAAAATTTTCTTCTTAACATTGTTTGTTTGAACTTTAGCACCCCCACACCGCACTAAAATCAGGCCCCTTCTTTACCTTAGTAACTTGATTTTCCTCTTGATTTTCATATCCTGCCCGATTCGCAAATTGAGCCCCTTCCTCATTTTTTATTTTCTTTTGGTTTTGAGTCTCTTTTTCCTTTATTTAAGTTTCCTTAGCTCGATTTCCTTTTCTTTTTGTTTGAAGTTTATTTTCCATTGAATTCAAGTTTCTTTGTTCAAACTCGGCTTCCAAGTTTGGAATTACTATTCAAACTTGCCTATTGATCTCTAGATCAGGCCTGATCCACAAATCGGGCCCTTCCATTCCTTTTGCTTATCGAACTCCTTTCATGATTCTTTAATCAAGCATGATGGTCAAATCAAGCCATTTTCAAACTCTTCATTTTTTTCTTTTGTTTGTTCCCATCAATTGGAATTTTTTAAACTCTCCTACCCATGTTTGGATTTTGAGATAATTGAATGGGTCCCAATTTCCCAATCAGCCCCAATTTATAAATCAAGATTCGTGTCATCACTTTTTGAATTTGATTTGCTGTGATAGTGAGAATGGGTACCAATTTTTCGATCAGTCTCGATTCTCAAATCACCCCACCTCTATTTCAAACTATTTTCTCACTAAATAAAATTTAACTCTTTTCTCACTTGTAACATCTCGCTCTTGCGAGCACATGTTATCGACTTATTCTTTGAGGAAACTTGCATGCAAGTGATCCGGTTATAGTACATGGTTATTTGTTTCGATTATGGATTTTTATGATGATGCCAGTTGTTGTGATTCACTGTTATTTGATATATATGTATTGACAGATGTTATTGACAAGTTTGTCCCTGAGTGTGCAGGACACTTGACAGATTGTGGATGTTGATGGCACCAATGGACCTCCTTGGACATCGGATTGAGTCAAGGAGTGGATTGTATTTTGTTTGAGTATTTCATTTTATGCATATATGTTATATGATTGATTTAGTATGATTATGTATATGAATCTGTGACATTGTTTTTGTCAATGCATGCAGGCTGATGAATGCTTTCTAATCTGACTCACATAAGGAGTAAAGGGGCCATGCACATAAACCAGATATTGAGGGAGAGGTGTGGCAGTGTCCCTGTCACAACCTACTATCACTCTCGTCGTGGCTCGAATTGTAGGTTAATGATTACCTAGTTCGAGAGGTCCACGATATCATGAAGGCAGATTGAGACAATCGCTCACGAAGATTCTAAGGGGTGTGTAATAAGTTGTATTCCTTAATCCTTAGAAGCCCTTAGTCTCTCACAAGGTCGCTTGAATGGAGTGTTGACTCCAAGGGTTGGACAACTACCAAAACTAGTCAAAAGGTGAGTGGCACCCTTGGAGCACGGAGTGTGTCTTGAAGGGCACATCGCGTAAATTAAAAAGAAACTTGAGTCAACGAATCTAGGTGGCCTAGAAAACAATAAATTGATTTGACATTGTCGGATTTAAAATAATTAATTCATGAGTAATTTTATTAATTATAAATCCCCATAAAATTCTAAGTCTATTCTAAAATTAAGCATGGGTCTAAGTTTTTGTAAGAAGACTAAACTAAATTAAAAATTAAATTAAAAAGGAATGAGGTAAATCAATTTAAGAATTAAGAAAAGTGAAATTAACCTAAAGATTTGATTTAAAACACATGTGTGCAAAAAAATACCAAAATAGAATTTAAAAATAAGAAAGGAATAAAGCATGAGAGAATAGGTATACACATAGAATGGTATCTAGAGTCTAGCTACCACTAGTTTAACTAAGAGAAGACTCATATTTTAACTCTAACTAATATTTAGTACGGAGACGGTCATTAAATAAGAATCTGAGGTATAAAGAGACAACGAGGAGCGATTTAAGGGGCACATTTGGGAAATGTGAGGGAAATTGACTTTTAATTAAAATAAAATATGTAATTACTTGTGCAACTTGGGGAGAGAGTGACAAGTGTGAGGAGGAATAATTATAATTTATTTGATTAAAAAGAAAATTAATTGTTCATGTGGGGATGTGTCAGGAAGGAAATTCCTATAAAAAAAATGGTCTAGATGGGAAAGGGGATCACACTGGTTATTGGTAAAGTTATGCTGCCGAATTATTTTTGACTGGTTTTACTTGTGAGAGTTGGGATACCCAACTTGAGAGAGAGTGGTGGATTTACCTTGTGAGGTAAGCTTGGAGCTAGCGTTTTTTGGTTTTGGTGTGCATGGCCCCTTTGCAGCTTGGGGGGCTAAGGGGGAAGAAGAGTACCACTAGTGTTGGTTGAGAGGTATTGGTGAGGTTGTTGTAGTTAGAAAGTGGAAGGACAGGAGGATCACCAGTTTCCGAAAAACATCTCATGTAAATGTGTTGAACCTGCACAAAATATATCTAGCTAGAAAATACCACACACATTTGCAGAGAGAAATTGAGAAAGAAGAAGCAAGAGAGAAAGAATGGAAGAATTCTCATTGACCATCATGAATAATGAATAATTTACACATGATATATACTATGTATAACTCAACCAATGTGCACTGGAGGAGAAGTCGATGCGCCATAGTGGTGGTATAGAGTGATCTGGACACACACCATCAGTTACGGGAGTAAACTTCCACCTAGTCTAGTCTCTTAGGAAGTTATGGGAGTGAACTACCACCTAGCTGAGTTAACTAGTCTACAAGTATTCAGTTAACTGACTGAAACAGAGTGAAGTGAGGAGGAGATCAGGGAATCATGGGTATTGTGTCAGTTTGGTGATGATACCAAGGCTAATGCACATTAGTTGGTGATGATCCCAATGTTGCATGGTGACAAAACAAATGTAGCATCTAGACTCCACTCAACTAGTCAAACTGAAGTGAAAACTAAAGAGAATATTCTCCCTAGAGGAATATTCTTCCTAAAATGTAGGAGACTGGATAATGACTAGTAAACAAGGAAAAACCTTAGGAAAAATAAATCATGTGTGTGTGTGAAGTATCTCCAACACCCCCCCTAAACATCACTATGATGAAAATAAAGAATGGGTCCCCACAACGAGGCCATGTTAGGTATGTTTAAATGGATACTTGACACTTAGAGGGGGGGGTGAATTAGTGTCACAAAACTTTGGACAATTTTGCACTTTTCACAAATTGACTGAACAACAAATATTTATTTCATTTTCTCAATCAATATATAAAAAAATAAATACTTTATTTATTTATTTAACTTGAATGAATACATAAGATCAATCTTTTAATATCATCTTCATACAATTATGAGAGACCCAGCGCTCTATTACAAGACCCATCTTTTAGTTCTCATATCCAACTAAGAAATGAGGAAACCAACCTCATAACAAGTTGTTGATACTGAGAGGGGGGTGAATTAGTATCCAGTACAATTTAAAAACCTTTTTCAATTTATACTTAAACCATTCAATTATATCCAATGAGCAATGAACAATAGTATAAGAGTTACACCAATACA
>JZKD02S0136419.1:165374-179769 GCA_000966675.3 Picea glauca
TTCTTTAATTATCTTCAGGGCCTACATGTACTTCCTTCTTCAATTCACTTTGTCATCTTCAAAAGTTCATTTCTCCTCAACCATGAGGATCCACGTGACGTGCCACATACCACCGAAAACAACATTATGTATACTATCCATCCATGGTTGTTGTATATGCATGTGCATTGTCCTTCATGTCCAAATACCTTCATCAATCTTGCGGTCCAAAACTCATGACTAGGATTGACATCAATGACAACAACCAATATTCCAACACCATCTTGTTGATCTCAGATCCAACTGAGATGTGAGGAATCGAATCCTCATACAAGACCCAGCTTGTAATCAGGCACCAACTTGATAGAATGAATCTTCATTCAATCCATTATATATAAATATATATATATCAACAAATTCAACTACACTTTCTTCTCAACATTCTTTCTTGTTTATATAGTCTTCCAACTAGTGTGAATTTGAATTATTACATCTTTTGATTTTGAACCATTATACCTTTTCATTTAAATTATAATATTAATCTTTAAATAATGTCATTTTCCCTTTTTATTCTTTATTCGTAATGCTCATGAATTAACTCATTTTTTAATCATGACTGTGTGTCGGTTCTTTTGTCTTCATGAGTTGATCACAGACATGGATCAACTCATTATATCGTTCTCATGCTTTTGTTGCATTCTCTATTTACCAACAGATCATATTTGATCTCTTATTGATTCTTTGTATTGTTCTAGTGTTAACTCTCTATCAAATTAAATTTGTATGAGGTGCTTCCTTCAAACCATTTTCATATTATCACAGGCGTAGAACTACGGGCTTATCAATTTAAGTGTTGCCTCATTTTACCCTTATTTCTCTATTCCATACGACTGTGGGTGGTGACCAAGCGCTAGGCTAAATAAGTGTTTGATCACTTGTCAAGATCAACGGTCACGTTTTAATCGCATGATGAGATGGATGATTGTTGTTACTTCGTGACTTCGTCCTTCGCGACTTCCAGCCTCTGTAATCTTTAAAATATTCCGAAGTAGATTTCTCTGAAGTATATCAGATGGTCAGTATTCATTCTTCCATTAGTCGGATGATCCTAGCTTGTCTAGAGGTTTCGAACAAATCGAAAATTATGACTTAATCAAGAGTTGAGATGAACAGCTCTCGTTTACTTCGAAACTTCAGGACTTCAGGCATTTGTTGGTGGTGAAACTCTCAAATTAAAACTCTTGGAGTGGCGTAACTTACTGATGTCACTTGTTGACGTGGCACTGGCTGAGTGGCTGCCACATGTCACTTAGATTTGTGACTTACGCATACCTAAAATGCCAATTTCACTTTGACATTTGTCATCATCTGATTGTGTCCTTGGTGATGTGGTCTGTTGATGTAGATCTCCCGATGTGGCACATATTCTTCTCCTCGATCTAATGGTTTTCCTAACTCCCAAAATGTATCTTAGATCGACAACTGAGAGTGACTTCGAAACTTCAGCTTTCGGGACTTCAGGTATTTCGATTTCTCTACTTCACAATTCTTCTGAAGTGAGATTCCTCGAAGTGTAACCTTCTCACAACTTTTAATCTGAAATGAATGTTGTTTGTTGATCATGATATTAGATCGATGGCTCTATCTGTCTGCGATGTTACTTTGCCTTGGTTTAAATCCAACGGCTCTTCTTCTTTTCTTATCCTATCCTTCCACTTTAAAGTGATCCAACGGATGTCGGGAATTTGGGTATTCGATATCTCAGCACTTGCTTATCCTATCCTTCCACTTAAAGTGATCCAATGGATATCGAGAATTCAGGTATTCGAGATCTTATCCCTTTTGCCTTGCTTATCCTATCCTTCCACTTAGAGTGACCCAACGACTATCGGGAATTTGGGTATTCGAAGTCTCATCCCTTTTCCGTTGCTTATCCTATCCTTCCACTTAAAGTGATCCAACGGCTATCAGGAATTTGAGTATTCGAGATCTCATCCCTTTCGCCTTGCTTATCCTATCCTTCCACTTAAAGTGATCCAATGGTCATCGAGAATTCAGGTATTCGAGATCTCAGTTCTTTTTCCTTTCTTATCCTATCCTTCCACTCAACTTGATCCATCGGTCGAGAATGGTCTCGAAGTAGATCAGTGATCAGGGATGATTGTGGGGTCCCAACTAGCATGACATTTAAAATTATCGTTGAGCTCTACAATGGAAAATTGCTCATTGATAGTGGAACTGATGCCAACCGTAGATCTATTTGGTGGGTGACGATCGACAGTCTAGACTAATTGTGGGATTGGAATTAGCGTGTTATTTAATTCTCTCTTCGTGTTCTCCAATCAATCATTGCCCTTGATCTGTGCTTTCATATATGATGGTCACGACTTAATCTGATCGTTTGGTGGATCAACCATAGTCATTGATCTTTGAATCTATAAGATCTGACGATCTAGAATAATTGTGGGATTGGAAATTACATGTTGTTTAATTATCCTTTCTCTCTCTGCAATCTATCCCTGTCTTTGATCTGGCGCTTGCATATCAATGCTCCTGATTTGATCTGATCGTTGACTAGTCCTCTAATGATCCTTCTCCTATAATCTAACAGTCTAGACTGATTGCGGGATTGGGAATAGCATGCTTTTTAACTCTCCTTTTTCTTTCCACAATCCAGCCATGTTGTTGATCTGGGGCTTGTGTATTCAACGGTCCTGACTTAATCTAATCATGTTTCTGCAATGCGCTTTTCCTTATGAGCTTTGATCTCTACATATTGTTTGACATTCTCTGCTAACTGTTACACTATTGACATCAATGACAATTTCATCTATGATAAATCACCAATGACAATTCATCATAACAACTTATCATCACATCATAATGACATCGACTGTTGACATCAATGACAACATATCAATGACAATATGTCCAACAATCTCCCCCTTTGTCATTGAGGTAAACACACTAACTTCATACAAAAACTCCCCATGTGATGATGCTTTTCTCTATGAAGTTACTCTCCCCCTTTGACATCAATGGAAAAGGGTT
Source organism: Picea glauca (assembly GCA_000966675.3). Lineage (NCBI taxonomy): Eukaryota > Viridiplantae > Streptophyta > Pinopsida > Pinales > Pinaceae > Picea > Picea glauca. The sequence continues at coordinate 168,405 of JZKD02S0136419.1, forward strand.
TCTCCCCTTATGATCAACCTCTGTCTATCTGCATTTTGTTGACCAAAATATGAGCTTGGGTACCCCCCCCTACTTTCATGCTCTGCCTGCCATAATTGAATGACTCCCCCTGTCAATATGCTCTCTCTGCCTTTGACTACTCTCCTCATTTGTTTCTAAAAGGGTATCTCTTCCTAACAAGGTCTCTTCTCCTATTAATTTTAAAGACTCTTGGAATAATCCTTTGATTTTGTAGAACCCAATATAAACTTATTTTTGTATTTTCTTTCTTTGGCTAACAAATTATGACTTCATCAGAATTTGATATTCTCATATATTCTTCTATAGGCACTTCCTTTTCTTGGGCTTAATTTATTTCATATTGAATTTCACATTTTTTATTAGGACATTCACCCATCATGTTCTTATTATTAATTTTTTCATTTTCAAGTGTAATATAATATTTCTTGCTTTCTCCTTCAGATTTTCTTCTCCATATCTTTCTATGAGATATTCTATTTTTTTTTTCTCTTTATAATTGTGTTTTTAGAGATTTGTCATCTCCTTTCTTCTTCCAACTTTTATTAGGTTTTTTCACTAACTTGAATGACTTATTAAAATATTGACTTTTTGTATTCTTGTAGTTTTGGGATTTGTGCCCAAACCTATCACAGTTGTAACATCTCATTGTATGACAAAATTTTGTTGTGTGCCCAACAAAATTACATCTCCAACATCTAATTGAGTTTTTGGATTTTCTTGTATATCCTTCCTCTAGTTTCTTGCAGTCCATTTCTTTATGGCCAAAGCTATCACAAGAAAAGCAATAGCCATTGAAGGTGTTTCCATTCTTGATTTTATTTTGGCTTGAAAGATCTGTCATTTGATTTTCTTCTTCCTTTTTACTTCTATAGTTGTCTTCCTTAACAAAGTTCATGACTTGTAATTGCTTTGTACTTGCACCTTTTCCTTTTAAGAAGGATGATCCTTTCTCATGTTTGTAAATGGTGCTCCATTTGTTATTGTCTTCTTTCTTATTATATCCAAGACCAGTTTTGTCATCAATTGATCTTTGGCTCTTCCAAATCTTATCTGGGATAGCTGAGCTATTCTAAAAAATTTAACAATCTTATTTGTCTTTTCATTCATCTTTTTGAGATTGACTATTTCTAACTTCAACATGTGACATAATTCTTCCTTTTTAGTCAATTAAATCTTCAGGGCTTCTTCCACTTCTTTAGCATGTTCAAGTTCAGTCTTTAGATTGATGACTATTTCTTTTGTCTCATCCAAGACTTATTTTCATTTAATAGATTTCTCATATGTCTTCAATTATTCCATATCTTTTGTTAGATCAAAAACTTTATTTTTCAATATTTTGATTTCTTCCTCGTATTCTAGTTGAATCCTTTTGAGGTTGATGGCTTCTAATTCAAACATTTGGCATGATTCTTCCTTTTTAGTTATTTGGATCTTCTGGGCTTCTTCCTTTTTCTTAGCTTCTTCAATTTGAGTCATTAGATATGCATTAGTACTTTCATTTATACTTTTGAAATTGATGGTTTCCAATTCCAACATGTGGTAACAATTTTCTTTCCTTGTTAACTGGATCTTTAGGTCTTATTCACTTTATTTAATTTCCTCAAGTTGAATGTTTACACTGTTAACTAATTCTTTTGATTCTTTTAGTGCTTCTTTTATTTTACTATCATGTTTCTTTAATTCTTCCATCTCTTATGTTGGATTAATAACTTCGGTTTTCAAACTTTTGATCTCTTCTTCTGTGTTTTATAGATGAAAGTTTTCTTCATGCTCTTCATGGTTATATTGATCCAACTGTTGTAGTAGCATCATATCTTTCTGTTGGAGTTTCTCCAACTCTTATAAAGTGCACATAGTTTTGTACTCAAGATGATCAAGAACATCCTTAGTAACTTCAATATATAGACCATTTCTTGGTTCCATACTAATCACTTCAAATGTAGTTATAACATCATTCTTAAAATCTAATAGTTTTTCTTTAGTGAATACGGAGGTATTCCTCAATTCCTTGATGAGGTTGTCTTCTTCATTGTTAACTGGGGTTTGCATCAAATCTTGCATTTCATTCTAATTAGAAATGTATTTCTATGTATTATGTTCTTCAATCTGATTGCAATTTTACTTTTCTTTATCTTCTTCATTATCTTGATAAGAAATCTCTTCTTCTAAGTTTTGTTCTTTATTCTGATAGGAATCCTCTATATCTAGGTCTTGTTTCTCACTTTGATAGGATTTCTCTTCTTCTTGTGTTTCATTCTGATAACAATTTTCTAGTTGGAGCCATAATTCTATAGCAGATTTGTAGTGCCTCATCTTTTCTTTGACTTGGTCTAACAATCCATCCTGGATTGCTTTTAAGGCTATCAAATTGTTTCTCCTTACCTCCTTTGTAGTTTTGGTTTTTCTCTTTGAAGTAGTTAAGTGCTAGGGCTTACTTACTACCGAATCCAAAACTCCATATCCTCTTGACTTCATATATCTTTTCATATTTTCTCTCTATGATAAATAATTTGTTCCATCAAATAAGAGAGCTTCAATTGTGGAGATAGCAATTTGTCCACCCATTTCTTCTGAATCTACCTTCAGTGTTTAAACTGTGTTGAAGGAACCTCGCTCTGATACCAATTGTTGAAATGGATACTTGACACTTGAGGGGGTGAATGAGTGTCACGATACTTTGGAAAATTTTCCACTTTTCACAAACTAACTGAACAACAAATATTTATTTCATTTTCTCAATCAATATATAAAAGAATAAATACTTTATTTATTTATTTAACTTGAATGAATACATAAGATCAATCTTTGAATATCATCTTCATACAATTATGAGATACCCATCTCTCTGTTACAAGACCCAGCTTGTAGTTCTCATATCCAACTGAGAAATGAGGACTACAACCCTCATAACAAGTCCCAGCTTGTTGATCGCAGATCCAAATGAGATGTGAGGAATCCAATCCTCATACAAGACCCAGCTTGTAAACATGCACCAATATGATAGAATGAATCTTCATTCAATCCATTATATATAAATATATATATATCAACAAATTCAACTACATTTTCTTCTCACCATTCTTTCTTGTTTATATAGTATTCCAACTGATGTGAATTTGAATCATTGCATCTTTTGATTTTGAACCATTGTCCCTTTTCATTTAAATGATAATATTAATCTTTAAATAATATCATTTTTCCGTTTTATTCTTTATTCATAATGCTCATGAATTAAATCATTTTTTAATCATGACCATGTGTCGGTTCTTTTCTCTTCATGAGTTGATCACAGACATGGATTGACTCATCATATCATTCTCATGCTTTTGTTGCATTCTCTGTTTACCAACAGATCATATTTGATCTATTATTGATTCTCTGTATTTTTATAGTGTTAACTCTCTGTCGAATTAAATCTATATGAGGCGTTTCCTTCAAATCATTTTCATATGATCACAAACGTAGAACTACGGGCTTATCAATTTAAGTGCTGCCTCATTTTACTCTTATTTCTCTATTCCATACGACCGCAGGTGGTGATTAGGCACTAGGCTAAATAAGTTCTTGATCACTTGTCAAGATCAACGGTCACGTTTTAATCGCATGATGATATGGATGACTATCGTTACTTCAGGACTTCATCCTTTGCAACTTCTAGCCTCTGTAATCTTTCAAATATTTCGAAGCAGATTTCTCCGAAGTGGATCAGACAATCATTATTCGTTCTTCTATTAGTCGAAAGATCTTGGCTTGTCCAGAGGTTTCAAACAAATCGACGATTACGACTTAATCAAGAGTTGATATGAACGATTCTCTGCAATGGAAAACTGCTCGTTGGTAGTGGAACTGATGCCAACCGTAGATCTATTTGGCAGGTGATGATCGACGGCCTAGACTAATTGTGGGATTGGAATTAGCGCATTGTTTAATTCTCCCTTTTCATTCTACAATCAATCATTGCCCTTAATGCATATCTGACAGTCACGACTTAATCTGATCATTTGGTGGATCAACCATAGTCGTCGACCTTTGAATCTATAAGATCTGATGATCTAGAATAATTGTGGGATTGGAAATTACACGTTGTTTAATTCTCCTTTCTCTCTCTGTAATATATCCCTGTCGTTGATCTGGCGCTTGTGTATCAACGATCCTGATTTGATCTGATCATTGACTAGTCCTTTAGTGATCCTTCTCCTATAATCTGACGGTCTAGAATGATTGGGGGATTGGGAATAACACACTTTTTAATTATACTTTTTATTTCCACAATCCATCGGTGTCATTGATCTGGAGTTTGCATATTCAATGGTCCTAACTTGATCTAATCATGTTTCTGCAATGCACTTTTCCTTCTGATTTTTTATCTTGGCATATTGTTTGAAATTCTCATCCTTTGCATACTTTCAATGCGCTTTTCCTTCTGATCTTTGATCTCTGCATAGTGTTTGACATTCTCTTCTAACTGTTATACTATTGACATCAATGACAATTTCATCTATGATAAATCAACAATGACAATTCATCATAACAACTTATCATCACATCATAATGACATCGACTATTGACATCAATGACAATATGTCCAACAAGGTACCCAAATACAAAAGATACATTGAAATAAAGTGAGGAAAGAGGGAAAACCTCATGGGAAAACCCCCCCCCTCAAGGTACAATGTATGTAAAAAGAAGAACTACATTTGCTAGGAAACTGTGTCCTTCACTCCAAGACGACTTTGCAGAGAATGGAACTTCTACTCAGTGAAGGTCCTGGTGAAGATGTTTGTCATCTGTTCTTCTGAAGGATATAACTGTAGGTTGATGATCCCCTTGTATTCTAAGTTCTGGATGTAGTGCATGTGGATCTCGATGTGCTTCATCCACTACCTCTGAACTAGATCTCTGCATAACTTCAGAGTGCTCTGGTTGTCACACCAGATGACGATCAACCGATGAAACTGAATTCCCAACTCAATGAGAAAATGTTGTCGCCACATAGCCTGAATGGTTATGTTAACTTCCCCTCTATACTCTGCATCGGCTGAAGAAAGAGCAATAGCATTCTGCTTCTTTCTTGACCAACGGATAGGCCCGGAACCAAGACTGATTGAGTAACCAGATGTGGACTTGTGATCAGTGTTATCGCCAACCCAATCAGAATCAGTGAACCCTATGATATCTAATGTAGAGTATGTTGCATAATGAATCCCAAAGGTGATGGTGCCATGTACGTATCTAAGGATACGCTTTGCAGCCTTCCACTATAGCTCATGTGGCTCCTGCATGAACCTGGAAACTGCTCCAACTACATAGGAGAGGTCTGGTCTAGAGTGTGTGAGATACAACAATATCCCCACTAGATGTTTGTATAGTGTGTTTTCAACCAGTGGAGTGTCCCCGTCATCCTCAAATTTGACTTCTGATAGGAAAGGAGTCGGAGAAGACTTGTAGTTTGTCATGTGAAATGTCTCAAGGAGATCTCGTGCATACTTGGCCTGAGACAGTTTGATGTGTGATGCATCCTGACTGATCTCGAGTCTAAGGAAGAAGTGTAGTGGGCCCATATACATCATCAAAAACCTGTCATGTAAAATCCTCATGACTGCATAAATCGCTAAAGTTGAGCAACCGGCGATCAACAAATCATAAACATATAGAACTAAGAGTATAAGTGAATCAGTCGTCCTGAGCATGTATACATTTGGGTTTGATTTACAACGTACAAAGTTCTATGACAATAGGTAGGACTCCATCTTGGCATACCATTCCCTCTGAGCCTGCTTGAGGCCATAAAGAGACTTTTTCAATCGACAGACAAAAGATGAATTCTACATAAATCCTTGGGGCTTCTCCATATAGATCTCCTCGGAGATATCACCGTGAATAAATGCATTATTCACATCCATCTGATGGACTTACCATCCCTTGGCCACCACAATGGAAAGTGCCAAACATATGGAATCCATTTTCGCCACTGGAGCGAAGGTCTCATCATAGTCAATGCCATGCACCTGTTGAAAGCCTTTGGCAACAGGCTTGGATTTGTATCTACTAATCTATCCATCCATTGCACTCTTGGTCCTGTAGACCCATCTACATCTAACAAGTTTCCTTCCAAAAGTAAGGGGAACCAGATCCTAATTCTAGTTCTCGAGGAGGGAGTTGTACTCCTCCTACATGGCAGATTCCCAAAAGGGATTTCCAACAGCCTCTCCATAATAATGTGGATCTGAAGAATTAACCAAGAAGAAATGCATCAAAGGATATGGTTCAGTGGAAGTGAGTGAAATAGGAGGCTCCTCGAAATTAGATCGAGTCCTCCTAGTATCAATTGGATCACCAACAAGATCCCCTACATCATGAAGAGTAGTTTGCGCCCACTTGGGCTTATGCTATGGCTCTGCATATGCGTATGGATGCTCTGAATCTACATCTGACTATATTGACTCTGTATCAAAATCCTCTAAATCCTATGAATTAGAACTCTCTTCTGAGGAATATTTGGCATGTGCATGCTCATCATCTCGAATAGGTGGAAGAATGAAGGTGTATGCATGTGGTTGTTGAGATACATACGAGACACTTTCCTTGAATTGGACACTTCACTCAATGATGAGTCAGTTTGAGGCAATATCAATAAGTCTATATCCCTTCAAACCATCAGGGTATCCAACAAAAATACACTCAGTGCTCTGTGGATCAAGTGTCTTCCTCTTTTCAGAGGGAATCTGGGCCCATGCACGTGAACTGAAAATACGAAAGTGGGTCACTTCCGGTTTGAGGCCGCTCCAAGCCTCGTAGGGGGTCTTACCCTTGACAGATCTATGGGGAGATCTATTTTGGATGTAGGTTGTGCAATTAAGTGCTTCGGCCCATAGTCTCTATGGTAGTGACTTTACATGTAGCATGCAAGATGCCATCTCTTTTAGAGATAAGTTTTTTCGCTCAGCAACACTGTTTTATTGTGGAGTATAGGGAACTGTGTGTTGCAACTAAATCTCTGACTCATGACAAATATTATGGATCTCATGACTGACATACTCTCCTCCGTTATCAGTTTGTAGGACTTCAATTTTCTTTCTGGACTGTGTCTCAACCAAGGCTTTGAAATCTTTGAGGTGTTGAAAGACCTCGAATTTTTGCCTGAGAAAGTAAATCCATGTGAAATATGAGAAATCATCAACAAAAATGAGAACAAACTCATATTTGTTGATTGATGGATGTGGAAAATGACCCATGAGGTCACTATGGATTAGATCTAAAGGAGCAGAATCTCTCTGAGTCTTTCCTTTGTCGAATTTATCTTAAGGGTGTTTTCCAAGAACACATCCCTCACAGATTCCTTTGGAGAAATGGATGTCTGGTAGACCATCAAAAAACATTTGCTTGCTAATATGTTGCATATATCTGAAATTAAAATGCTCGAACCTTTCGTGCCATATCCTACTACTTTCATCGGCATGGATAAGCAGTAAAGCAGAATCTGGTTCAATAAATTCAGAAAATGTATACAATCTAGATTGATGATTTACCTCACCAGTAGAAACCTTGGAATTGGTTTGCATGTCATAGATGTCCATTGCATTTGGTGTTAATATGAATTTCTTTCCGGTGTCGGAATTCATCATCGGATACATGGAGAGAAGATTGACAGAAAGTTTGGGAACGTGCAGCACATTCTCAAAGCTTTCATTGGTGAGTTCAATCCTTCCTTTGTCGGTGACCTCGACTGGAGAGTTGTCCCCCATCAGAATAGGAGGACCTTTGCTTGCATCCAATGAAGAATAGATTGCTTTTGTGGAATCCATGTGATGTGATTCTCCTAAATCTATGATCCAAGCATCAGGAGAGGAGTTGATGGCAATCAAAGCATGGCTAGAATTTCCTTTCTTGGGATTCTGATCTTCTGGCTTATTCTTCTTGGCACCCTCGGGGATGTGATCTCCAAGGTTTTTTTTTTAAGTATTTGAGTCATTAGATCTATTTTTTTTCTGCATGCATGTGGATTCTGGATGGAATCCTTTATGGAAGTATGTGCATTTCTCCCCTTGTCTTCCCTTTCCACCTTTGGATATGGAGACATCGGTGAAGGGTTTTGAGTACCCTTCCTTCTTCAGATTTGCATGAGATTTCCATTTGTATTTATCTTTCTATTTCTGATATTGATGGCTTCCATCTTTCACAATAAGTTCATGCGCCTTTGGGCCTTTTATTTCTCCCATGTTGATGAGTTTGGTTTGATCTTATGTCAGGGATTCGATAAATTCCTCAAGAGAAGGCATCTTCCAGGTGGCTCCAAAGGAGAATTTGACTGAATGGAATGTGGATATGAACACAAAGAATTCAAGACCAAGTTTGGAGAGAATGGTGAGAACCATTTGTTTATCCTCCTTAGATTTATCAACCCCGCAAGCTTTGACTTGCGACAGTAAATCCTTGAATTTTGTAAAGAAATCTTGGAGATGGTCGAAGATTTTTGGATCTAATGTGAGAAATTATACCTCGAGCATGTTTCCCCTTATCTCATCATGTTTTCCAAAGATCCCTTCCAAGGTGGTCTAGGATTCATTGGGGGTTTTACAGGAAGATCTGTGAAAAAGGAGATCGGGAGAGATGAGACTGTAAATTTTTCTGAATGCTTCATCCATTTGATTTACATACTTGGATTTTTATATGGTTGATGTCAGTTATGTGTTTGTATTCAAGGTTAACCTATACAATCCTCTAGTTTGGAGATGTATGATTATTCTCTCCTTCCATGCAAAGTAATTGTAAGGTGTAAGAATGAATTCTTTTGGGAATTTCATCTTTCCGTTGTCTTCAATCTTTGGTACCTACAAAAAAAATGGTGTAGCTTTTGCTTAGCAATCTGTCGGCTCCGATACCATGTAAATGTTTTGAACTTTCACATAATAGATCCAGCTAGAAAATACCACACACATTTGCAGAGAGAAATTGAGAAAGAAGAAGAAAGAAAGAAAGAATGGAAGAATTCTCATTAACCGTCATGAATAATGAATAATTTACACATGATATACTCTGTATAACTCAACCAATGTGCACTGGAGGAGAATCCAATGCACCATAGTGGTGGTCTAGAGTGATCTAGACACAAACCAGTAGTTATGGGAGTAAACGGCCACCTAGTCTAGTCTCTCAGGCAGTTACGGGAGTGACCTACCACCTAGCTGAGTTAACTAGTCTACCAGTCTTCAGTTAACTAACTGAAACAGAGTGAAGTGAGGAGGAGATCAGGGAATCATGGGTAATGTGTCAGTATGGTGATAATACCAAGGATAATGCAAATGATTTGGTGATGATCTCAATGTTTCATGGTGAAAAAACCAATGCAGCATCTAGACTCTACTCAACCAGTAAAACTGAAGTGAAAACTGAAGAGAATATTCTCCCTAGAGGAATATTCTTCATAAAATATAAGAGACGGGATAATGACTAATAAACAAGGAAAAACCTTAGAAAAAATAAATCTTAGGTGTGTGTGAAGTAACTCCAACATCTCCAAGCCCATCTTCATCGGTGTTGGTATTCTCATTAAGTTTTAAATTGTAATAAGTTGATCGCATGTAAATGGTTTATTTTATTTGTCGTAGTAGTAAAATAAAATTTAGATATTGATTGGTTTCTCCTTAGGTTTTAAATTGTGTAATGACTTCTTGTAAATATATATGTATAGGCAGTGTGTGAATTCATGATTTCTTCCTTGGTTAGATGTTGTATTTCAAATCTCACCTTACATGCTTTCACTAGTGATGGTGTTTGTTATATTGACATTCTTGGATTGATTATTGTTAAGTGTATAAAGATGCAGCCTAGAATTCTATAAAATTCCCTCCCAAGGATTATGAGATCGATGGCGTGTTGGTGTTTCCCTCTGTGTTTTGAGTTTTTATTTGAAATGATTAAATTGTTGGAATGGTTATATGACCAGAGCATGATCTCTTCAAGATCGATGCCCTGGGGTTGTAATTGGTTTTAAAATATTGATGTGAGATCGAAGGTGTATGGCGTATGATCTGGGTAACGAGTTTTAAATATTTGGAATTATTTAAATTATGATAATGGTTATTTAATCAAAGAACGATTTTTATGGATTGTTGCCCTTGGTTACTCCTTAGAATTTTATTTCTTTTGTCATGATTCACCAACTACCAACGAACTTGTAGTGTTGGAGGATTGTTGTCTATTCATGAAACCACCTAGAACCCATTTTTTTTCCACTATCGAATTCTTAAATGGATGCGAACCCTTCGAGTAGGAGAAAAAAATTTGGTTTACTCAACCTCTGCGTTGGATGCAACTGGGTGGTATTGGGTATCTGATTCCTTCCCTGGTTTGGTGTGTAGAGTTGTGGTTGATAACAATCCACTATTTGCAACTTTGTTTTAATCCTTGAATCTCCATGCAATCTTATCGTCACGGTATGGATCAATTGATTTCTTGTAGCCGTTATTATTTGGTGATGTAAGGTAGGATAGGTCTTTACATATCTCTATTATGATCAGATCTCTTTTAGTCCTTATGTATGGATAGGGAGATTGGATGAGACCTTAATTTATTTCTTAATATGTTTTGATTTTCTAGATCTTTTAATGGATACACAAGACAGTCTGAATACTTTCTCAACTAATTTTGGTAGTTGATTCTCGCGGTTCTTAAAAAGATAATTAAGTAGTAGTGGAGCCTTTAAGTATTACTTATAAAATTTTCTTTTATGAGTTCTTGCCTTTGGGATTGTGAAGTATTATGGAATTCTTATGCTTCGCTTAAGGAATATTTGGATCTCCTTTTTTTGCTTATCGGGTATGATATTAACACCGATTTCCGTATACTTTTCCTAAAAAGTAAAGTTTCACAGTGAGCTGCATATGGAAGTGTTTTACTTAGGGTTTTTGTATCTAGAGATATATTTCTAAAAGAATTTAAAAAAAAAAAAAAAAAACTCGATAAAGTTTTGAATGGAAAATTTTCTTTCTCCTTGTTCAACTTACATACCTAATATCCTAACACTTGGTCCTTATGGCTGAGTGGGTGAATGGATCTTATTCAATAACATATTAAGTTTTTATGTACATGTTTAGGGTTGTTGAACATGGTGAATAAATGCATTGTTGTTATTTTCTTGAAAAGGTTTTAGATTATGAGTTATTATTGTGGTATATTATATACATAAGAATGTCTTGATAAGTATAAAGGATTGGAAAAAGTGCTATCTAGAAAATTATATTGTATCCAGTGCAAGTGTTTAAAAGTGTGAGATGTTGTCATGCTTACGATCTGCTTATGAATGATATCGCTTAACTTACGAAGGTTTTTCAAGAATATT